>JAPMOR010065582.1:0-15827 GCA_026543865.1 Argiope aurantia
TGGATGCTCATAGTAATATATATATATTACTATGAGCATCCAAATTTATATATATGCAAAAAATATTACACAAGCAATTTAAAAAACTACAGCTTAAATACTCTTTTCTTGTTTACATTCTTACAAAGCAAAGCTAAATTTAATGTTATGAATAACAGCATGAAATTATATTTTCTAATATTGTATTATACTTGCAAAATTTGCAAGAAACAATATAATGTGGTGATATTTTTCTTGTATCTACATATTCAAAGTATAATAAAACCTTCATAAATTTTTATACAAAAAATAATTAGCAAACTATGTACACAACATTTTAATCCTTAAACCTTACTGGCTGTTTTATCCTCCGACCATACCTAGAAATTTTTTGATTATCAGATGAGAGGTGAGGATTCTCTTGCTCTGCATTCTTATCTGGTTGTTTCGCAGGAGTTACTACTTTGTGAGGTATTGGGTCTGTCACTAACATATAAACAGGTTTCAGCCTATCCACTGATATGTTTACATTCTTGCCCTTCACTTGCGCTTTGAAATATTTCTCACTTCTTCCCAACACAGGATAGGGCCCTTCATATGGTGGCTCAAGTGTTTCCCTAACTCTGTCAACTCGCACAAACACATAGGAGCAAGATCTTAAATCTTTATGCACAAAAATCTTTTGACGTCTTGCAGTTTTAGGTATATTTGGTTTCAGCTCTTCCATCAATGTTTGCAATTTGGTGACAAAGGTTTCAGGATCAATTTTAGTTGTGGGTGGATCAAAAAATTCACCTGGCAATTTGATATTTGAGCCATACACTATTTGAGATATGGAGTGATTGCTGTCGGGTCTTAGAGCAGCTCTTAATCCAAGAAGTACAGTAGGCAGTGATTCAGTCCATTTTATGTGGTTATGTGCTTTTATAGCACCCTTCAAGGTTCTATGCAAACATTCCTCTTTCCCATTGCAATGTGGGTGATATGGAGTTGTATGTGCTACTGTAGCACCACAAATTGCAGCCAAACTTCTGAACAAATGGGGCTCAAACTGTCTTCCCTGATCAGTTATTATTTTTACTGGTACTCCAAATCTGAAAATCCAGTGCTCATAAAAGACCTTGGCCACTATCTCGGCTGTGATTTCTGACAAAGGAACTTCTTCCATCTAGCAAGAAAACCGGTCAATGAAGGTCATACAGTAAATAATGCCTTCTGATGGTGGTAGTGGGCCAACTAAATAAATATATATCACATTAAATCTTGAATCTGGTACTTGATAATCTCCAAATTTAGATTTAGTATGCCTATTGACCTTGCAATTTTGGTATCTAATGCATGCCTTTGCCCATTCACCAACTTCTTTCTTTATATTTGGTCAAAAGAATTTTTCAGTCATCTGTTTGATGGTACTTTTTATTCCAGGATGAGAAAAACCATGTATTTGTCTAAACATTTGCATTCGAGAATCTACTGGGATGTCTGGTCTAATATTGGATGTAGAAATATCACACCATAGTGTTTTTCCTGATGGTAACAGTGATAGTTTGAATTGTAAACGGGAACCATTTTGCATTAATTGTTGTGATTCTTTATCGTCCACTTGCTTTTGTGCTATAGCATCATAGTCGAAAGTTGAGACAGATTCAATTCTTGACAATGCATCTGCAACTACATTATTTTTACCTTGAATATGTTGGATGTTAGTTGAGAATTCGGGAGTATATTGTTGTTTTTGTAGCTGTCTAGGAGACGCTTTTTCATTTTTTTGTCGAAATGTAAATGTGAGAGGCTTGTGATCTGTATAAATGATGAAATCGTTGTCTTCTAAAAGATGTTTGAAAAGCTTTACAGAAAGGTATATTCCTAACAATTCTCGATCATAGGTGCTATATGCCTTCTGTGCATCATTTAGTTCTTTAGAATAGAATCCTACCGACCTCCAACTCTCATTTTCATACTTCTGTAACACTGATCCAATTGCAAAGTCTGACGCCTCCGTGTATAGAGATAATGACAATCCTGATCTCGGAAAAGATAATAAAACGGCTTCCATTAGATCTGATTTACATTTTTCAAAGTGGGCTATTGCTTCTTCCGTCATGGCACTTTTCTGCGATCCTTTTTCTTTGCTCTTTTCAGCATGTCATGTGGAGGAGCTTGTGGTTTTGCAACATCCTTCAGATACCTTCGATAAAAATTTATCATGCCTAGGAATGTACGCAGTTCATGGATTGTTGTTGGCAACTTATAATTTCTTATAGCTTCCACTTTTTCTGGTAGAGGGCATGAACCTTTAACAGTAATGAGGTATCCCAAATATTCAATTTGATCTGCACCCAATACTGAATTAGACACATTTATTCGTAGGCCATATAGCTTAAACCTACCAAATATCAAAGATAGATGCTTTTTATGCTCCTCTTCTGATGACGATGCTACCAGCACATCATTCAGATAGAGGAAAACAAAATCGAATCCACGCAGGACTTGTGTTATGAAACGCTGGAAGTTGGATGGTGCATTTCTGAGTCCAAAGCTCATGACAGTGAACTCGTACAGTCCGAATGAAGTTGTAATTGCAGTTTTTTCTTTATCTTCTTCTGCAATTGGAATTTGATAATAGGCCTTCATTAGATCAATTTTTGAGAAAATATTTTTATCTTTCAATATAAAATGGAAATCTTCAATTCTTGGAATTGGGTATCTATCTGAAACTGTTTGGGCGTTCAATCTTCTGTAATCACTACATGGTCTTAATGTACCATCCTTCTTATTGACCAAGTGCAAAGGACTAGCCCATTGAGATTTGGATGGTCGTATTATGTCATTGTCCAACATGAACTGGAATTCCTGCTTGGTTAAGTGAAGTTTATCAGGAGTTAATTGTCTAGCTCTGGAATATACTGGTTGTCCTGTAGTTATTATATGATGTTTAACATTATGTTTAATAGTTCTATTTAATAGATTAGGCTTTGTTTGGTCAGGATATCAATTTAATAATTCAAAATATTTTGATGTCTTATTAATGGAGCTCAAATCAAAATTTTCTTGAATGGCAGTAACTTCCCCTTTTGTTGAAAGGTTTGTTACACCATCAATTAATTTTTTGTTATATAAATCAATAAACAGTTGGAATTTGCTCAAAAAATATGCCCCTATAATGCTTTTAGATACTTTTGCAATCACAAATGGCCATTGGAATGGCCGCCTTAAGCCTAAATCTAGAGTTAATATTTTAATGCCATATGTTGGTATCTCAGTTCCATTGGCAACATACAATTTGTAATCAGAAATTTTGGATTCACTCTTTTTAGAGGGAATAATGGACATATCAGCCCCACTATCCACTAGGAACTGGCAGCCCGTTTTTTTGTCTCTGACAAATAGATGGGATTTGCGGCCAAGTAAAATTTCGGCAGCAGGACTCGCCGCGGCATCTACTGCTGGGATTGGTTTCCCGCCTCGTTCCAGTTACATGGTTGTACTTTTCTGGTCGGCACTTTTTCCCAAACTTAAAATGGAAATAGCAGAACTTGTCTTGAGAGTCATAACGCCGCCTACTTTGCTCTGATTCTTTCGGAACGGTTTAGGGGACCGCGATCGCCGTTCCATTATTTTGAATCAAATCCGTGAAGGAAGTGACTTTTTGTTAGTCAGTATTTTCACAAGAATATGAAAGCTATAACTCAAAAATGTTTAAAAAAATAGCATGTGATTTTGCAACTATAATTGTAATTCTGTGTCAAAATTTGGCTTCAGTCAGTTTGAAAAAAACATGTTCGAAACACAAATTCAATTTTCGAGTACTGTTCAGCAACAGATTGTAAAACTCTCCGCCTTTATGCGCATGCGTTAGGATGGGTTTAATTCGTCAAAATAGCGGTGAAAGGGAAAATGAAAGGAGGAGATGTTTACATTTACTAGTATCTAATCGGGAAATCCAAGGTCAAAGAGAATAGCAGAAATGCACTCATCGTTCCGCGTCTCACCCCTTAATGAGATGGAGGCGTCGAAATGTGGTCGTCTCAGAATCCGTTAACGAACAGTACAACTATTCACATGCAAGGGATTAATCGCCAATGATCACACTACCGATTCAGTAGAACTGTTGAATTCACGGCAAAGATCAATATTGCGCATTTATTTCTCGTCAAACCAAGCAAGGCATTCGCGAACTTACTCAAGGTTCAAAAATTTATGCGGTGAAGGGAGGGGGGGGGGGGATATCTGGGAAGTTCTTGAGGAGACCACTTCCCATGGTTAGAATTATAAAACGAAATTTAGAAAAAGGAATAAAGTAGGAACATTAGAGCCAAATTTAAGCGAAACTATTTTATTTGAATAAGACCGAGCCGTGATACTTATAAATTAAATCAAAATTCGAAATGAAATTACTTTGAAAATACCACAAAACAAGCCTCGAGACGTTGACAAGCCATTTGCCTAGTTTGTTTATATATACACTTAATCCGACTCCAGTTAGGGTAGAATGAAACCCTCTAGGTACCCATAAGCAATGAAAAAACAAATACAGAATCTGGGGGGATGGGCTTTCCAACCCTTCTAATTTCATATACAAGATTCATATTTTATTGCTTTTAATTATCTATATAAGAAGTAATGTAGTATAAAAGTAATATCTACATCCATATAAATATGCAAATATATTTTTTATATTAATTTTACGCGCGCTTTTCTCCACTCCGCCTGATTACGGGACTCAATACAATCCCACGACGCAATATGTTGATGTATATGTTTCTCTGTTTTATGTTGTGTTGTAATAAAAGTGTGTGTCTAGAATGGCGTGGTTATTTTGAGGAGTAATATAATAGAGATAATTAACAAAATGGATGTGATATGAGGAGTAAATAATATGGTCCGACCATGTGTTGTGTGAGGAGTTAACATTTTGGTCCGTCAAACCGGAGAAATATTTGCAACCTTTGGAATTTTTGAATAGCTAGTTTGGTTTTCATTGGAATAAAAGGACTGAGAAATATTTTTTGGAGAAAATATTGAGTTATGGAATTTCGAATAGAGAGATTAATATGAGATATTCATAATTTTTGTGATTTAACTGTGGATTATTTTTTGTTTATGTGAAATTGGAGTTAATTTTGAATTTGAGATTTTGTTATTTAAGAAATAGTTTTGGTTTGTTGGTATTTGTTCATGAGAATTTACTTGCTTCGGATTAGGATTAGTAATTCTTGTCAGTGTATTTTGTTGTTCAATTTATTATATAGTTGAAAGTAGCTTTTCTGATAAAGTTGGTTTCGGTTTCAATTTTGGAACTCTTGCTTTTAGATTAGGATTAGTAATTCCTGTGAGTGTGTTTTGTTGTGCAAATTGTTATTTATATTTGAAAGTAGCATTTCTGAAGTTGATTTCGATTTCGTTTTGGAATTCGTAGTGGAATCATTACTAAAGGTGTCGTAGTTTCGATTTGAAAGTTTTCCCTGTGATTGCTAAATTAGCGGTATAAAAAGGTATAATTTGTGAGAGGTTGTATGTAAATTTTATTTTCACGTATATCAACCATGCCGTTGAGTACTAAGTTAAAGAAAGGGGAGTTGCGGATTATCGTGGAAGAGTTAGGGCTTTCCGTTCCTGGTAATGTTAAAGTAATTCAGTTGAGGGAGATAATTGAGAAAAGTGAAGTGTTTAAAACACGTAGATCAAGTAATAGCCAATACTAAAGCAACGCTAGTACCAAAATAAATAAATAAATAAATAAAAATTGAAAAAGGAAAAAAAAATAGAAGTTAGAACTAGAAAAGTTAAAATTGAGTCAAATAGAGAAAGAAATAGAGTTAGCAAATGCTAGAATAGAGTCATTAAATAATATACAAAGCACTGAAATCGTGGATTCCAGTTCATCAACTGTTGAATTAGAAAGCTTGATAAAAAGTATTAAAACATTAACCATCCCCCTGTATTGTAAATCGGAATCCTTTAATTTATTTTTCAACTCTTTGGAAAAAACATTCCAAAACAAAAATGTTTCAGAAAATTTGAAAGCAGAAATTCTGCTGAATATTTTGGGTGAAAAAGGGAATAATTTGCTAGTTCATATTAATTAAGAAGATTAAATGATTATATAAGAAAATTAAAACTTTAGTTTTAAAAGAATTTGAGCCCACCCCTCAGTAATTATTAAATAATTTTTAAAAAGCTCAAAAATCCCCATCGGAGAGTTTTGTTGAATTTGCATCCAGATTAAGTGCATCTTATGGCTACTATTGTCAGTTGCGCAAAGTGAAGGATTTCCAATTTCTATGCGAGCTTATAGTTTCCGATAGAATATTCGAAATTCTTGATCGAGAATTCAAGTCTCACATTGCGGTAAAACAAGGTGAAAATTATGTTAAACCTCATAAGCTCGGCAGGGAGTGTGACAGTTTCTTATCTTCGAAAAGTAAATGTAAAAATGAGATAAACATTAAGATTGTAGCAGGGAAAACAAAAAGATTTATGGGAAATAAATCGCGCAAATTTCTAAATTGGGATTCTGAAAAAACCGTTTCTAAAGTGTTCGTGCCAGAAATAAAATATTCAAGATGTGTTATGTGTAAGAATAGTGCCAATCATCCTCTTTATAACTGCTCCCAGTTTTAGAAATTTTCTGTATGGGAAAGAGTTGTGGTGAAACGGAATAACTTGTGTTTCCGTTGCTTATTACAACATAAAATTCGTGATTGTCGCTCTGATAGAAATTATTTTGCGGCAAATCTCATAATAGAATGCTACATTTTCCTCGCGAGGGAAATAATAATTCTAGTTCACTGTCTCAAAATATTGCAATTCGTGAAGCAGTCCATAACGAGGATGTAGTGCAGAGCCAAACGGTAAAAGAAACAGCGGCAAGTACCCAGTATAAGAGAGTTGCGACGAGTTTTCAAAAGAGCCAAAGTAAAAATGTCCTTCTTAGTACTGTTCGCGCATTGGTTAAAAATAAATATTCTGAGTTTGTGGAGGTTCGATGCTTATTGGATGTAGGAAGTCAGTCTTGTTTGTGTACGAAAGCTTGGGCAGAACGACTTCATTTAAGAGTGGAAAGAATAAATATTGTTGTATCATGTGTGAATGACGCTACTATGGTGGTTAATAATTGCGTCAGAACAACTATTGCCAACAAGGATAGGAACTTTCAGCGAGAATTGTCGATGTTAGTGGTCAACAAAATTACTTATGTTACCCCCAACAAGGTAATTGATGTATGGAGTATTGAAATAGGGAGGTATTAGGGCTTCCATCCCTGGCTGATCCTTGTTTTAATATTCCGGGAAAGATAGATTTACTTTTAGGGACTGAATTATTTTATGAATTGTTGAGACCTGGACAATTCCGTGAATTGAATTTATCGTTGTTGTTGCAAAATACAGTTTTCGGTTATGTTGCCAGTGGCAGTGTAGATGAGGTGAAAGAGAACAAAGTTCATTGTGGGTTGATTTTAGATGTTGATTTGACTCATACTATGAGAAAATTTTGGGAAGTTGAAAATGTAGAGTTAGGAGGCCTTGCTGTGCGAGGAGCATTGTGTGAAAATCCATAGGAGGAATGAGGATTTCGGTATGTACTTACAATACCTTTGAAAGAGAACCCCTCTCTTGGGACATTCATAGGACATTGCGGTAAAAAGACTTAATTCTTTGTGGAATTATCTGTCGAAGGATTCAGATTACTTGTCGATGTATTTAGATTTTATGAGAGAATACGAGGTGTTGGGTCACATGGAGAGGGTTGAGGAGACAACTGAACCATCTTCCTCTTATTATATACTACTCCATGCAATCTTTCGTCCAGAAAAGTTGACCACTAAATTTCGTGTAGTTTTTAATGCATCGTCTCTTACAACTAACGGTATTAGCTTAAATGACATTCTGATGATAGGAGAAGTTGTTGAGGACGTATTCACGACCATTACCGGGTTTCGGCGACACAAATTTGCCTTTACCGCCGATATAGAAAAGATGTATCGGCAAATACTCATCGAATCAGATCAATGCGATCTTCTGAGAATTCTTTGGAAAACAAATTTTGACGATGAGCCTACCACGTATAAGTTGAAAACTGTAACTTATGGGACGTCTTGCGCTCCCTTTCTTGCCATAAGAACTCTTAAGCAATTGGCCATAGATGAGAATTCCAGATTTCCCTTGACATCTGAAATTTTACTACATGACACTTACATGGATGACATAGTCAGTGGCTCTTCAACGCTAGAGGGTGCCAAGGAGTTACAGCGTCAACTTATTGAAGTTATGCAGCCAACGGGACTGAAATTACATAAGTGGCATACCAATTTTGAGAATGAAACAAGGTCATTAGAAGATAGTTATGAATTTGATAAAGATGAGGGAACAAAAACACTGGGAGTTCTATGGAACTCTCAGGAAGATTGCTTTGCTTTTCGAGTAAATGTCAAGCCGAAACAGCTGTATACTAAAAGAGTAGTATTGTCAACTATTGCCCGAATATTTGACCCACTTGGCCTTCTGTGTCCGGTGATAGCTAAAGCCAAAATAATCATGCAAGAACTATGGCGTATAAACATTGATTGGAATGATGTTCTGCCTGAATCAGAATATCGAGAATGGCATCGTTTTCTGATTTCTCTCAAAACCTTAAAAGAAATTTTGATTAACAGACGAGTAGTCCTTAACCAGCCAACGAATGTAGAACTTCATGGCTTTGCAGACTCCTCAGCCCCTCAGGGGCTCAATAAGTGGGTGCGGGCGTTCCAATTCCAAGGTTCCAAGGGATCTATACTCCCTTTATGTTTATTCTCTCCTAAACTTACTGCTGTCTGCTGTATCACTTCCTTCCCACGACGGCAACGAGGGAGCTCTCCATGAGAAGCTGTCGCCGCTCTGTTTCCTTCCTGCTTCTCATGGACAGCCATAGCCCCACGTGTTGGCCGTACGTGGCGACCCATCAGAAAGACGGGTGGTGCACTGTGGTCCCCTGTGCATCAATCGGCTGGTAGCTAGTCACATTAGTGGCTAGTCTGCTTGAGATCAATCGAAGGGATCACTTCTTGGGCTTGGCGTTAAGGGTAGTCACTGTCCCCGGGGGTATCTCCGAGCGTATAGGTTCCGGCTAGCACTAAGATATGCACCGAGGCTGGAAATAGCCAGAGCCGGTGGCTACTTTCCCTTGTTGGGCTCCGTGATGGGCGGTGCCGTCGGGCCTGAATTTTTCTCTATATCACATGGTCACCTCCAAGAAATCTGCCTTCAGTAGGCATCATTAAGATTTTAAATTTGTCATCAATGTTCATAATTTCGATTCTTTTTTTTTATAATGAAACTATTGTCAGAAAAAAATGAAACATTTAACATCTCTCCTTTTCTAATACAAAAAGCTATTACAGCAACAGTCGGAGACGTGTCTTCCATTCGAAAAATGCGTTCAGGTGATTTGCTGGTGGAAGTCAGTTAAAAAAAACGCACAGCAAATCATTAAAATAAAATCTTTGGCTACATTTCCTGTGACAGTCGCACCTCATAATTCCTTAAACTATACTAAGGGAGTAATTACGTGCGGGGAATTGTTCAATGTCCCTCTTGAAGAAATAACAAAAGAGCTTAAACCTCAAGGAGTAACGCAGGTGCGCCAGATCAATATTAGACGGGATGGTCAAATTCAACAAACAAAACATTACATTCTAACCTTCCATAGTACCAAATTACCAGAATTCATATATGCAGAATACATAAAATTACCGGTTAAGCAGTACATACCAAATCCGTTGAGATGCTTTCAATGCCAGCGTTTTGGGCATTCCAAAGTTAATTGCCACGGGACCCTAACTTGAGCCCGCTGCACAGAAAAGGCCATGAAAGTCAATAATGCAACGCAGAAGAAAAATACGTGAATTGTAATGGAAATCATGCATCTTATTCTCGAACCTGTGAACGCTGGCAACTGGAAAAACAAATTACAACAGTTAAAATAAAAGAGAATATATCTTATCCCGAAGCGAGACGGAAAATTGTAACATTAACACCCAAACCTGGTTTAAGTTATGCATCCGCTGTTCAAAACTCCTTTTGTGAAAACTTCTCTTGCACAAACTGTACTGAAAAAGGCATCAAAACAAAAACACAGGTAAAATTGTCTGATTCTCACACTGAGACTTCCCTGAATAGTACTCCTGAAAATAGTAAAACTGTCACACTTAAACCAAAACAGAAATTAAATAAATCCCTCAAGCTAAAGCTGTCCAAGCGTGGCCTGGTTACTAAAGATCTTGTCAGTAAACTTAAGAAAAACAACTTTAAGCAGTTCTGTTGCACTGGGACTTGCAGATAAAAATGTCGCTCATAAGGACTTAACGTCCATTTTTGGTGGCGTATCAAAACGTCCCGAAATCATCTCACTCCATCCATCTGAGGAGGAGGAAGAATTTGAAATGAGGTGCGATGTCATGCAACCTCCGAACACTGTTCTCACGTCTTCTTTTGCAAAAAGACTTTCTTAATGTGTACCTTCCTCTCTTGGAATTGTCGGTACAAACTTCATGACATCAAGACCATTCTCAACAACTTCCATTCTGCTTGCGTTGATGTTCAAGAAACCTTTCTGACACCAAACATTCCCATTAAATTGCGCGGTTATAACTGTACTCGGAAAGATGTAGACATAGGATCTCACAGTTCTGGGGGTGTCTGTATCTTCACTTCAAATCTTTATCCGAGCTCACAACTAAATTTACATACTTCTCAAACAGGCTGTGGCTGTGCAAGTTCACGTACGAACATTAGTCACAGTCTGCTGCATTTACTTACCGCCTCATGATGTCATCTGCTAGCAAGACCTTGACAATCTAGTGGACCAGCTTCCTTCACCTTTTATTATACTTGGTGATTTCAACAGTCATAATATTTTGTGGGGTACGAATAGTGCAAACTCTCGCGGGAGAGAAATTGAGCAGTTTATTGCCAATAACTGTCTAGTTTACTGAACAACGAAGAGAAAACATACTTTCACGAATCCACACGTAGTTTCCCTACAATTGATCTGGCCATATGTTCTCCTGAACTTCTGCCATTTCTGACCTTTGCATTGAGCAGAGATCTTTATAATAGTGATCATTTCCCTATTATTGTCTCCCATGCTGTTAGAGGTGGTGTGACTCATTGTCCTCCACGTTTCCTATTCCAGCGGGCAGACTAGGGTGCTTCCATGCGATTAGCAAATGTCACAGAGACTATGGTCAATACTTGCGACATCACGGAAGTAGTGCAACATGTCGTTCATAGCATAATAAATGCCGCAAATGCCACCATCCCGAAGACTTCCTCACGTCTAAGAAAACTTCGTAGACCGTGGTGGAACGGGTCTTGTCGCGACATTCATAAGAACCAAAAACGACTTTGGAATATTTTTAGAAGGTACCCGACAACAGAAAATCTAGTTGCTTTTAAGCGTGCCAGTGCCCTTGCTCGTCGCATACGCCGACGTAGTCAGAAGGAATCTGGGATAAAATTCGTGTCATCCATCATATCCACCACTTCCAGTAAACATTTTTGGAAGAAAGTAAAGGTTGCTAATGGGATATACAGTGAAACCCACATTCCCGTTTTAAATACAGGAAATATGGCGTATTCTGCCCCATTAGATATTGCCAATATTCTCGGTCAAGCATTCGCACAAGTATCCACAATCGATTCTTACAGCCCTAAATTTCTGGCAATTAAGAATTGCGCGGAACGGTTGCCTTTGCGCTTTTAAGCCCAAAATACCAGTCCATATAACTGTGAATTCAGGATGTCTGAACTGGAAACGGCTTTATCTAAAGCCCATGATACAAGACTTGGACCAGATGGAATAACATACAATATGCTCCACCATTTGAACGCAACTTCCCTTTCGAATATGTTATTATTATTTAACAGAATATGGATTGAACAGAAGTACCCTTCAGAATGGCGAGAAGCTATTGTGATCCCAATCTTAAAACCTAGGAAGGAAGCATCTAACCCTTTGAACTACCGACCAATTGCTTTGAGAAATTGCCTCTGCAAAGCCTTTGAAAGAATGGTCAATGCACGTCTCATTCACGAATTGGAGAAACAAGGATGCATCCCCCCATTCCAGAGAGGTTTCCGAAGAACTAGATCTACTTATGATAACCTCGTAGTACTGGAAACCCAAATTCGCAACACATTTGTTAGAAGGAGCCACCTTGTCTCCACATTTTTTGACATTGAGAAGGCGTACGACCGGACATGGCGCTATGGCATACTTTCTACACTTTATAATTTTGGTTTTAGGGAAAACCTTCCCATATTTTTTTACAGAACTTTTTATCACATCGGACTTTTAGAGTTCGTGTAGGTAACTTTTATTCTGACTCTTTTATTCAAGCTGAGGGAGTTCCGCAAGGAAGTGTTCTCAGTGTTACACTTTTTATTATTCACATTAGTCAAGTTTTATCTGTTTTACTTTCATCTTGTTCAGGCATCACTTTATGTTGATGATCTGCAGATTTCATGCCAAGGCAGCAATATGAATTTAATAGAGCGACAATTGCAAAATGCCGTTAATAAAGTAGTAGCTTGGTGCGATAAAAACGGGCATACTATCTCTCCGGTGAAGAGCCGATGCATTCATTTCTGCAGGAAACGAAATATCCATGTATATCCAGTCATTAAAATACGAAATGCACATATCGTTGTTGTGGATGAAATATGATTTTTGGGAGTAAGTTTCGATAGAAAACTCTCCTTTCTTCCTCATATTTTAAACCTGCGGAAGAAATGTGAGAAAGCCCTAAATATTTTAAAGGTACTCTCTAAAACATCTTGAGGTGCCGATTGGACTTCACTTATCACCGTGCTCCATATTTACGAAGCAGTCATCCTCTCTCGCATGGATTATGGGTGTATAGTGTATGGTTCCGCTCATGCTTCTTTCCTGCGACGATTGGATACCATTCCATTCTTCGTTAAGGATTTGTTCCTGAGCGTTTCGTACCTCTCCCGTAGAGAGCCTCTACTCTATTTGCAACCAGCTACCTCTTGATTTAAGGCGCAAAAAACTGTCTTCCTGTTACTATTTCCACACGAAATCTTTTTCTAGCCACACCATTTCTAATATAAAGCTACCAGTTAATCTTCGCAGACTATATGATGCTCGTTCCTCACACATTCTTCCATTTAGTGAGAGAACAGAAGTACATTTGCTTGACTCAGGCCTTTCAAATATTATCATTAAGACTGTAGATTTGTTATGTCCCCCCCCCCGGGGCATCCCAAAATTTTCTTACATGAATCCCTTTGCAGATAACTATCCAGCTATTTTTAAACACCTGTTTTTGCATCACCGCTATCAATATCCTACTTTTGTACTAATTTTTACGGATGGCTCAAAATCAGATGGACATGTCTGTTGTGGCATAATTTTTCCGTCTGGTACACTGAGCTACCGCCTACACGATTGCTGTTCAGTATTCACTGCTGAGTTGATGGCAATTTTCTGTGCGCTTCAGAAAATTTCGCCCTTTCCTGAACGTAACTTTATTGTTTATACCGATAGTATGAGTACGTTAGAGACACTTTCGCACTACAGCAATCGGATGCATCCGATTGCGATTAAAATCCTATTTACTTGGCGTCTCCTACAAAATGAAGGTTTGAGGGGAGTGAAGAAGCTGATTCAATGGCAAAATCTGCAGCCACTTTTTTGTCCCATAAACTTCCATATTGCGACATTAAGAGATTTTTCATCAAACATATTTATTCAACATGGCAATTAACATGGGATCTGAAGACCGAGAATAAACTTCATTCCGTCAAGCCTACAGTTGGTTCCGTCAAGCCTACAACAATCAAAACGACAGTGACTAGTGTCTACTATTGGTCGGATTCTACTATTGTGTTTGTGTGGCTCCAGAAACAACCAATAGACTTAAAACAGTTCGTCCATAGCCGAGTAGCGACGATTCTAGTACTAAACAGTGGCATCATATATCGTCAGAGCAAAATCCGGCTGACATCTTATCTCGAGGTATAGACCCCAAGAAATTTGTGACTTATGGTGGAATGGACCTGAATTTCTTGCTGACAATAACCACCCTAATCATCTAGTTCTTGTATCAGAAACTAATGAAGAGTTCAATGCTTAAATAAAGAACAATTCTAAAAACTTTAAAATATTTAATATTACTGAAGGACATTTAATGTATGAATTAATTAAGCTGAATAATAATTATATGTCTATTTTGCGTGTTCTTAATTACACTTACGAAATCCACTCGGGCGTATTACAGGTCCTCTCGGCAGCAGTGAGTTGAGAAAAGCTGAGAATGTCTCGGTTAAAGAGGTGCAGAATCAACAATTTGCTGCAGATATTCAAAACCTGCAATTCAAAGGATTCGTTTCTCCAAATAGTAAGTTAAAAAGCCTCAGCCCGATTTCGGATGATGATGGTATTTTGAGCGTTGGAGACCGGCTAGAAAATTCAAATTTAAGTTTTGTATCAAAACACCCGGCAAACTTGCCAAAAGGTAATAAATTTAATATGATTATTTTAGAGTATTATCACAAGAAGCATTTGCATGTTGGTACTTCGAATTTATTATGTATTGTTCGAGAAAAGTTTTGGCCCCTAAGGGGTTGTACAATTGTCATTTTTATTATTTATCTTTTTAGAAGTATTTTTTAACAGTGTAATGTTTAATATTTTATTGTAATTTCTAAGTTAAAATTTTATCTTTTGTGATGGGATAATTAACGTTTAGTTGAAACATTTAATTAAAACACCCCTTGTAAATGGTTGATATTAGTATTTCTCTTATTAGAAGAATTCTAAATACAAATTTAAAATCAGTTTTAAACGGAAAACTAAAAAAATGAACTAAATCTAAATATTATTTAATTATAGACTAAGACATTTTCGAAATTATAAAGCAAACATTTTTTTAAAGAAATATTAAAGAATATGAAATTTGTGAAAGTTGAAACATTAGAATAATGCTCTGATATTTAAATGTTACTTGATTTTAATTCAGATCATTCAAGTACAAATCCGTTGTAAGCTAAGTGTAAGAACAAAGTTAATATAATCGACCTCCCTCCCCCCTCTTCTCCCCTGTCACTGCACGAACCTATATCAACACATTGCAAGTTTTCACAAAATAAAAAAATGAATTCTACGAAGTTGGAAAGTAAAGAAAATGATAATTCATTTTCCTCTTCAAATTGAAGAATCATTTTTGCCATTCGAAGTGACGAATTACTTAAGTGTTGTTATTAATTGAAAAAAAGTTCGAAATTGAGATTATGGATCAATATCGGTAACAAGATTTCAATATTTGTGATTTCTGATTCCAAGATTATCCGGAATCAGATTTTGCTACTAGGGCCATCTGTTGACAGTACATGGAACTATAAACGCAAGCTTTGATGAAAATATAATAAAAGGAAATCACAATTTCTTATTTAAATTTTTCTTTTAAAACATTTCACGTGGTCTTAATAACGTTTTTTAAAATTTAAAAATATGATTTGAGATAGCAGATTTTCAGAACAGAAAATAAAAAATAAAAATAAAAATAAAATTTAATATGGAGAAAAAAATGAAGCTCGTGTAATTCTGGCTTGAAGAAATTTTATCTAAAATATTTAAAAAAAAACAAACAAACTGGTTTTGATTCTTTTAATCAAAAAAAAAGGGTTTAAACACGTTTTTTTATATTCATTCAATTCAAATTATTAATGGGTGCATCAAAAACTAAAAACTGCGCAATTTGTCCCATTTCAACCATCATCAGCGCCAGAGCAAAACAGATCGATCGTCTTCAAGTGGCATCATTCGGATGCGATTCGTCCATC
>JAPMOR010065593.1:8185-30869 GCA_026543865.1 Argiope aurantia
AATACTGCACGAAAGGCATTAATATATTACCAGGTGCTAAAATACTGTACGAAAGGCATTAATATATTACCAGGTGCTAAAATACTGCACGATGGGCATTAATATATTACCAGGTGCTAAAATACTGCATGAAAGGTATTAATATATTATCAGGTGCTAAAATATTCGCTGCTAATCATAAGTGGAGTGTCGAAGTAACGGAATTAATCATCATTCATAGACGAATGTTGAGAATCTTTGAGTTCAGTTAAGTTCTGTTATATTAACGTCCCGATTTTCAAGCAACACTGGGGATATTTTGGGGCGGACCTCGTAATTTTAATCCGTGGTTAGATTACGAGGACGAGACCTGAGCTTTCATCCTCCTTCCAAATTTGCATACCATACCAACGGAAGGACTTTCAGCCTCGACGGATGTAGTGCGCACCAGAACTGCTTACACGACGGTTTTTCGGTTGAATCGGGTCTCTAACTTGAAATCCACCTGTTCCGAAGTCGAAGCCGTACCATAGGCCACCGTGGTCTCTATCTTTATTAACAAATATTTATAATCAGGAATTTAAAAAAATTAAGATATGGTTGATTTATTACAGATTTAGTAATATGATATTTCTAACCCACAGAGAACTTCATTGTGGGTTTCATATTCTAAATCCATAATATTCTGATCAGAGGAGGTTTATTGCAGACTTGAAATTCTTAAATAATAAAGTCAAAAATAGAAATTAAAGGCTAAATGAATGAAAAGATTAAGAAGAAAAAAGCATTCAAGTTCCGGGAGATAAAATATGCGCCCATAATAATGTTTATGAAAATGATTTTTGGCTTTAGTAATATCTTGGGAAAACCATTTTTGCAGAAAGATAAAAGTTTTTCAACCAAATCCCTTATAAAAAACGATTATTCAGATTCCAAAGGAAAAATTAAATAATAAAAAAAAAACATTACTATGTAAATGTACGAAATCTTGACAGTTTCTACAATTTAAATTCAAATAAGACTCTATTTGCATGTTTCAATTTGATATATTTTTGTGCAAGCAAAAAACTGGCTTTAAAAATAAATCCCCTGAATTCTACTCGTACGTATTCTAAAGCGAATTTAAGCTACTTTTTTTTTTCTAAAACAGCAACAACGACAAAAAAAAATGTTCAAAGAGGATTTTAAAACAGCAAGAAAACTATTCCCGGACTTCGAATAAACTCCACTTTCTAATTGGGATTCAGACTCGGTCAATCCCGGCACAATTTCGGTATACTAATTAGAAAGGTTGGACGTACTTTTAGGATCAGAGCAGGAAATTAAAGCTGCAGTGGCGAAAGATAAAGAATTTACTTGGCCAAAGAATTCTGCACACAACTTATACACTAATGAAGGTTAAAAGTTAAGGCAAATGTTTCCGGGGTTAACAAGTTTTAATTCTTAACGCCAAGATACTCTAAAACTATTCGATAAAAGTTTATAAAAAAATTACAGAATACTGTACCGAAGGAAAACAAATATCTACAGACATTAAAAAAAAATTAAATACTTGGATTGCAAAACTATTTACAGGACATAATGAGTGTCTGAAGAGTTGACAGCTGATTTTTGTACTGATATGCTGGAATACAATTGAAGAAGAAAAATATGAAATGGGTAGAAAGTTCTCGAGTAAATAATGTAATTGTAATAAATACTGTTACGAATCTGTAATATTATTTCCCAGCACAGTTAATATCATTGTAGGAAAGAAGGTTTCACAGTCAATTCAATGGAGGCTGATTGAATATCGTTTCCATGCCCCCCAGGCTTGGTGACAAACTGGACGATCATATGAAGACATTTCGACGAATTTGGCGACAAAATGGATGATACTAGAATTTTCAGGAATTTTGTTGATAGAACTAGTAGGAAACGAATTATGCTTGATTATTCGAGAACTTTCTGTGCCCTGCTCCGTAAGCTATAAAAGACAGGCTCACCAAGTCGAAGTGAGTCATATAGATAGTGAACGGCGAATTAGTCGGATCAGTCCAGTGAAGCGCAAAAATTTAGTGGAGCTCAAGTTATTAGCGGATTGACCATTGAGCCATGCACCAAAGTTTAGAGATAAATATTGAAGGATATGTGTGTGGAGTCGTATAGTAGTGAGTCGGCGGTTGGGTACAGTTAAAACGAGGAGACAGAGAGGAATAGCAGACGTTTGGAGTGACCTTAATAAATTGCTATGTATTCTCTCTCCCTACTGAGTTCTGTCTGCCTGTTTTGTGTGCTATTGTGGTTGTTTACTACCGATTACTACTTGTGGGCTGTTGTTTACTTTAAGTGTTGCCTGTGTACATCTAATTTGTGTTTTGTCGTCTGTGTATTCATATTAATAAAAGCAGTTATGTGTTATTGAGGCCTGCTGATTGTATTACAGTACATCTACTATAGCGAACCTGTCCGAGCTTAATAGAATTTTCTCCGCGAAAATAAGACTACGATGAACTCGTCGCATTTCCTCATACTTTCCATTAATGATACATCTTCAAACTAATGTTATGATTGAAAACTCATGAATCTAAGTGTTAATATTTTTCTTAAATACATTTAGAACATAATGTCACAAAAATTGTTTTTACACGACTTTAGAATTTAAAAAAAACTTTTTAGTGGTACCACATTTATTACCATACAATATTATCTATCGTTTAAAAAAATTCAAAATATTTTTAAGTACAATATTTGAAACTATATTTTTCATTGTTTTAATTGCTGAATTTATGCGTAGGAGCACTTCTACAATTAGAAATATATTTTTGTCCGTATGTTGTCGTTGTTATATCGGGGTATAAGTTTTTAAAAATTACATAAATTCCGATGAATTAAGCATAAAATATTATCATTCTATAATGTTTCAGATCAGAGATATCAATAGACGCAAAATTTTTAACATATACAGATTCAGAACAACCAAGAATAACTTCTGTTATTTTGCATTCATCTTTCCTTTTAACATCTGGTGGACATGCTTTTCAGTGGCATATAGGATATTATTAAAAACTTCTATTTTTGTTGAATTTTGGAACGCTTCAATATGCATTTTGAATTACATGCAATTATTATATTCAAGAGATTTCATATTATAGATATCACATAGTTATATGGCGTTTTTGGCAACATTAACATAATGAATTTTTCTTTTTCATTTATTCATTACTAGCCGCCATTGATGAACGGCAGATTCGCCTGAATTAACAATTGCCAAAATCTTCACTAAATAATGTGTGTAATTACATTTTAAAATATACATTTTAAAAATTCATATTTTAATTATATTTTTAAAATTTAAATAAATACATAATTTACATTATTTCAGAAGTCTTAAACTGTTTTGTTTACTGTGATATACATTTTTCTAACTTTCTCTCTATATTCTTTTATATACCCAATTATATCATAGGAAAGAGCAACAATGATTAAAAATGGATACACTTTAGAAATTCTCACTATCGTTTGGCTCTAAGTCTTAATTGCAGAAACGACAAAATTTCAAAAACTGAAAAAATTTCAAAAACTTACTGAAACCTACTCAACGTGCATGAAAAAGCCGAATTTTTATATCTGAATCGGTAACTATGGAAGAAAATAGTTAAGATGAAATATTAGCAGTAAGCAATGAAAATAGAGTTTCACTTCAATGATGAAATACACTGTAGTAAAATATTGTTACGAAATTTTTACCGGGGTTCGTTTGGATAGTGGAAATATGGTGTGGAGAATGCTCAATCAGCAGGCAGAAGTAGAATAAAAACAACGACGTTTATTTACACGAAGACACAAAGGACAGCACAAAAACGACAACTATATACAGCACAGAAGACGATTATCTTCAACCGAGACGTGTAGCATACAACAAGAATCTACTGCAGACAGTAGCGCACAGCTCCGTTCAGCACTAGCTTGACTCCGTCGCTTCCGACTACTCTGTCTTCGACTTCTCCGACTCGGACTACTCCGTCTGGCAGCCGCAGCCCCTTTTATAGGTCTCAGGAGGCGGAGCTAGAAGCCTCGCAACCAATCAGGAACGTTCGAGGCGTATCTCGGTTCCTACTGGACGGATCGGGAAAATTCTCGATGTTTCGGGTATAATCTATTTTGGCGCCAAAGTCGCCAAATTCGTCACCAAGCTCTGGTACCCCCGACGCGACCAGACTCCGCCCAATAAAGATGACTGTAAAACATTCTTTCCAATGATGGAACCAACTATGCTGGGAAGCAGTATTACGGATTCGTAACAATATACTTAAAATATTTTTTAATTAATTAAGAATAGAAAAAATGTACTTAAAAACATTGAAAAAAATTATTTTTAAAATTTAAAAAACATTTTCAATTTCAATATGATGAAAAGATTACTTTGTGCAGTTTTATTTTCGGAATTCTTTATGAAAGAACGTAAAATTCAGTTTAAAACGTTTCTTTAAAAACGTAAAATTTTAATATTAAATAAATTTATTATTATAGTTGGAGGATAAAAAAGGTATACATTTCTATCCTCCAAGTATATGTACCATATTTAGTAATTATAGCACAAACCGTAGAGTGCCAACCGTAGATTTAGATTTGTTCGTAGAGTGATAAAACATACACACATCTTTATTATTTATAGAGATTTTTTTTTCGATAGGAAACATTTCGTAAGTTTTCTAAAGATACCTTTTCAAATATGGCATAGTGTTTTGTTTTTTCCCTCGCTCGAATTTTCAGATTTGTCACGCTACTAGTACTACTGATAAGGAACTCAAGATTTCTATTTTTAAACCCTTACTTTCCCCTTCCTCAAATCCAATGCAGCTTTTAGTAAGTCCTCCAGTTACGGTAATCCTTTACAAAATTCAACGTAATCTGTCCTTTCTAGAATGGTATTACTAGAGGACATTTCGATTTTATATTTGATATTATATTTGATTTTATATTTTGAAGGTTATATTCAAATTCAGACAATGTTTTCTTTCCAAATTTTCAAGCAGAATCCAAGAGTAGAATTTACTCTCAAAACATCTCATGTATTTTTAGTTTATTATACAGCTCTAAAATACAGAGGAAAGTTGTTGAATTTCATTAAATGGCTTCGAAAATGTATAGAAAAAGTTACTTTTTTCAAGTAATCTTTTATTGTTACATTTAAAAGAAACATTAAATCTAGATTCAGGAATCAAAATAAAAAACGTCGAACTGTAAATCCGCATTTAAAGATCTAAATAAGGATTTGAAAAGTTTTATTCGATACTACTTGAAGCGAATAAACTCAAACAAAAACTGGGATATTTATAACGTATGGAATAATGGAATATGGAATAGTCGTGCAAAATCAATCCTTCTAAAGATAACACCATGATTGCAAGCAATACAATATTGAAAAAGAAAAGTCCGTACCTGTTAACGGAGAAAGGCAGTCAACAACAGAAATAACCAAGAAAAGGGTAACAAACAGAAACAGGTTGGACATAAATCACAAGAACGATCTCAACGGCGACTCGCTATTCATGAAACCGCAACTGGAGTGCATTGGCGCAACTCGGATAAGAAATCACGGGAAAAAGAAACAAATAGGAAACAGAGTAAGGTAATATTACGAATGTATAAGATTGCTTCTATTCGCAGATAGACTTGTAGCAAGAAAGGCAGATTTACAGACATTCTTAATGGATTCCAGGCGAATAATGCCCACCTTGGCGAACAACTGGCGACAGAAATCAGGATTTTAGAAAATACAATGATTCTGAGCTGATATTTCTAAATTCTTTTCAAACATTTCTTATTCTGTCTTAGAGTTGCTTCAAGCAGATGTACACAAATGGATGCAATCGATACTCCTAAGCGGGTATTTTTTCTTCGAAGAGTTGACCACAGAGCGAGATCTCTAGCTTCAGTCTGAGCGCTGTTGTGCTGTTGACGCGATTTAATAAAGATTTTTTATTTTCATGTGTTTATTTGCTTCTTCCGTAAACGAAAAAAAATGCAAGGAAATTTTTTTTTAACCTTTGATAATTTGTTACAATTATTATATAATTATAAAGCTTTGTTCACAATATTGTATTCAAATAAAGTACTAAATATCGACTACTTCAATAGATTTTAAAACCATGCCATGTCCCTGCTTCAACCTAATCTCTTCCCTTCGATCGATGTTAAATCAACAAAATAGTGCCTTTAACACACGAACGCGGAATGCAAAATCGGCAAACAAACTTAACAACTTCCTTAAAACGCGCTAATATTGCGTTTAATTAATGAAGCAGCAGACCACGGTCTCTAAGGGCAATTTAGTAACAGGATTAGACGAAGAAAACTTGATGGACGATCTTCGAGAAGAAAAGATAACCTTATTAAGAATTTCGTAAATGTTTAACTTGTCATTTAAGCGTGGAATTCTTGCATGTCCTTACTTACATGTAACTACGGGTTCTTGGAAATACACAAAAGGAATTTACGTAGTGATTTTTCTCATGAATTAATAGAAAGGTAGCAGTTTATAGGTTTAATATATAGTTATATTTAGTTTTATTATATATAATTAATATTTATTTTGTCATACCTACATTATTTCATAGTTATCTTTGGTTCAACAAACATTCTTTTGTATGTAGTTCTAAACTGACGTACGAATATAAGCGATGCACTATTAAATTTTAAATTTTTCTTTAATGTGAATTATAACGGTATAAATCTACTTTCTAAAAGAAATTTATTATAATTTTAGAATGATGATATTATAATAATTTAGAATATTATAATATCAGGCAATACTGATAAATTTCCAAATATATAAAAAATTTGCTTTCTGCTGTTGCAATTGACCAATACTCAGTTATTACATTCCTTTAAGTGAATACCCAAGAAATTAAGCTAAAGTTCTTATGTTGACTCAAGCAAACCCGAGTAAAGTTTTCATATGCCCAGTTCCCACGCTCAAATGATTAAATCTTTAGTTGGGCTAAAACCTGAAACTAAACACTGAGATATGCATATAAAGCAGAAAAGGTTCTGTATTAAACTGCATACGGGTCACGAGATTTCTCGTTTTTAGCAGGCCGAACATTGTGGCTGGGTCACGATATATCTCGTTATGTTTTTTCGGCTGAACCGATGCATAACTAACTAATGTTTTGTTACATTACCAAATTCTTACTAACCAGGCAATTATTTTTGTTATATTACCAGGGTAAAGAAGTCTTACAAATTCTTAATACCAATGATTAGCAAAATAACTAAATGTCGACATTCCAAGCATGTGGAAACAATCAGCCGGGATAGCCAGTACATCGGTAGATCTGTGCCGATCGTTTACCGTACCTTATAATTTGTTTTATTATTATGCATCTTGTTATTTCAAATTTCGTGTTTTAATTTGTAAAGAAACAGCTTTTTAAAATGTAAAAAATCTTATGTAATAAATATACGTATAAAATATATAGTAATATTTAAGAATACTTTATGTAAATATAATACCAAATTCAAATTAAAAATTTGCATATATGCATCCTATTGCTTTGCAAGCATGTTCTAGAGCGTTCAAAAATATGCGGGCCCTGGGAGCGCGTTGAGCGCTGTACGCAATGCGTTAATATTAAGATCTATTCAATTTAAAATACTTCGTTGCATATAATATTTAATGACAAATGCATTAATTTTTTTTGTTATTTTCAGTAATTGCTACAAATATGTTGTAAAATTTAATGATACAAAGCTAAACCCTTTTACGCAAATTAAATGGACAAAACGCTTAGTCTATATTATTATATATTGATATCTATTATATCTGTGATTTATATTTATTAGCTATATATTTAAAAAAAAAGGTAAAACGAAAGAACCATTGCCCCAGTCTTAGCCACTAGCCTGATTTCACCAACTGTTATTATGTATGAAAGCTAATGATTTTCATATGTAATCAATATTATAATCTCAAAAATTTTGTATCATTATACTTTCTTTAAGAAGGAAACCTCGACAGAATCTAACAGCCAGAACCCTTAAATAAATTCCACAGGTTTGTTTTCATGTGTAACCTTCCTGACTCATAGATACGTCATTAATGGTCACCTACACTCATTTCAAAAGGTACTGCAAAATGAAATTTTGGCAGAGTCCAAAACCACAACGGGACTGGTTATGCCAATTGATTTTATCATTTCGCAAAGTATTGGTAACCAAACAGAATGCTAAAATTAATTAGCGTAGCTATTATTTAAAATAATACCTTGTTTACACTCGGCCAGTTATAAGACGGTCGGTAAGCAGCGCATGCGTAAAAACTGAAAAATGCTGTTCGGTCGATGGCAAGTAATTGTCCCGATGTATTTTATTTTTTCCTTACTGCGCATGCGTCTGTAGAATTTGACGGTTTTTCTGGCATGAAAAATTTATCACTCATCATGGATTAATTCCGACATTTTTTGCTCTTTTTTCCTTCTGATAAGAGGTTTTATGTGTGTTTTATTCATTTTATTTGCAATTTCCTTACTATAGCTTTTCCAAATTTAGGTATGTTGACCTTTTTTTTTTATTTTACCATTTTCTTTGTGTAAATAACCATTAAGAAACTAATATCATTTCTGCAAAACTATCATTTCTGCAAAAAGAAAAAGTCAAGGACGCCAGAACGGCAATTTATAGCCAAGCATGGAATGCCCGAATCTATCTAATGACATTGTAGCAAACATAAATCAGTCCCTTTCTATATATTCGCTGCCTACCGGTCGTCTTACAACTGGCCGAGTGTAAACCCGGTATAATGTTTTATTTTGTTGTGATAAAAGCAAGGCATTAAAGTTGTTTGACATGACTAAAT
The DNA here is from genome assembly GCA_026543865.1 of Argiope aurantia. NCBI lineage: Eukaryota > Metazoa > Arthropoda > Arachnida > Araneae > Araneidae > Argiope > Argiope aurantia. The sequence continues at coordinate 17,007 of JAPMOR010065593.1, forward strand.
TAATATTGGCATAGTTTTAAATATAGTGATTAATTACTGTTTAAAATGACTATTAGCATTGTGGGCGAGGGATGAACATCGAATATGTATAGTCAATATTTATTTTGAAAATACCATAACAGACAGCACATACTGCATAATTGATATTTTCAACGTACTATGAATTTTCAGATGAGCTGAATTATGTTTGCAACTGGAGTGACCAGCAACCCTAATAAAACAATAGAGCAATTCATTTCGCTAATTTGACATGATGAATTCTCATTCATCATCAACTTCGTTACGAGTTTGCTATCTTCATAATTGGGGTATGAAATAATTTATGTCTTCTGATGCACCAAATTGCCAAAGCTGCAGGTCGGTTCCTCTGCAAACATCCTCTGTAATGAGTTCTGCCTTTAGATTTCGCTCCGACTCAAAACTTAGAAGACAATATAAAATATTAAACATTTAGTTAAATTGTTTATTGCGCATACCTAGTAAAGAGTGATTCTAAATTAAAATGCAATTCTTGGATTCTGATTTTTTTTACTGTTTGTACAAATGCAAACGGATACGATAATACAAAACATAAAAAGTTATACGAAAATAATTTAATATAAAAGATATCATTAGCATTGTAGATATATATTTACTGATTCTCGGTCTGTGAATTCCCAAATATATATATGCAAAAATTCAAAAACTTAACGACATAGAACACAAAAATTTGGCATGTGAACTTGAGGCTAAAATAACATTTCTTGTGCCGATTTTTTTTTAAATTTATCGATTGAAAAAAAGTGCACGAAATGCATATTTGGGTTTCCTTATTAAACTACGAAGCACAAAACGCTCATGTACTGTATTCTGAAAATAAAAATTAGTAATTACGACGTGTTTATGGTCTTACCTAAGATCAACAACCATCATGCTGGAGGGTATAATAACAACTTTTTAATAAAGTATGCGAGTGAGTTATGGATATACCTCTTACTTTGATTGTAGAAAAAACAAGTTACATTTTTTTTTTTTCCTTTTTATAACTAAAAGTACTTAGGGATCTCTGAATACGGCAATTATTAATTAGCAATGGACAAATCGATTATCTCCTTTTCTTTTTTATCTGTAGAAATTATTTTCCTATAATTTTTTTTATCCTATTTATAAGTCCTTTCATTATTTAGCTTTAATTTTGAAAGGAAACATGTCTATCTTCTTGAACATCTTAAAATTCTGTTTTTTTCTTTTGACTATGAATCATTTGTTCATGTAATAGAAATAAAACAGCGGGTGTTGTCTCTCCAAAACTTTCTCGTATACTCTCTAATAGACTTGTCAGAGCAGAGAACGCCTGTCTTGGCATTGGTACCCGACAGTTACGATATATTAGCCTTTGGTGTGAATTTAGCACTTTTACTGAATCTATCATGTCAACCTTGGCGAATTATTTGGCGATTAATTCATGAAATGAATCCATAAATCCAATTCGTGTCTTAACCAATTTTTTCCAAAAGATTGAAACAAAAAGGACAGAAAATTGCACTTCTACTCACAAAATCTCACACCAAATTTGATATGGCATTGCGTTGTTCAATTATCTTATTTATTTAATTCTGAAAATACAGATGGACAGACAGTCAACCCGTTATTGGATTTGACTCAAAATTTGACAGGTTCCTACACCATAAATGTTGTACACCATAAAGAATTATTTCTATCTGGCTCCCAGTGTTTAAAAGTTATCGTGCTATATTATATTAGAACAATCGAATGGACAGACTTCCTCTGAACGGAGTTCGCTCAAATTTTGATAAAAAAACAGCAAATTTGTGTAAAAATCCATATACCAAATTTCATCTATCAAGGGCAAGAGTTTGAGTTCTTTGTTACAGATAGACGAATATTTTCCGAGGATGTGTTGTTCGGATTCAGGGAGGTCAAAAACGTGGAGATTCGTCAAAATATAAAGCTCGAATTTTTTGGTGATTACTATTATTTCTCTATACTATGCATGCGAGATAGTAAAAATTGTCAAGATAAATTAACAGATTTTTGTCAAAAAAAACTTCATTAGTTTGGTAGTGGACTAAAGACTAAAAACTGCTTACATAAGAATATATCTGAAAGTAATTATGAAAGTATATAAAGTAAGTATCAACAAAAACAACTGATACATCAAAATACTCAAAATTTAAAATCTTATACTGAAATTCAGATATTAATCCCCCCCCTTGAAATTACTAGGAAGAAAAATTAGCTACAAAGTAAGAAAAAAATATTTAAGAAAAACAATCTCTTTAATGTTGGGTAGATGAAACATTTATTACGAGCAAGAATGCATATTCTTATATAAATTTAAAAATAATCCTATATTGAACTTTGTCATTTGTCTGCAATTTAATTTGCTTTATTCCCTGGAGAAATGCAGCTTGCGACATATGCTAATTTTTACGACAGTCATGTATGTTTGAGAAGTCATGAAATTTTAATTAAATAACGAAACTTATTTAAAAACTACTCTTTTACTACTCTACTATTTTATGGAGTTTTCTTACAAAAAAAATTGTTTTTGTTTCAATTTAGAATTAGTTTTGAAATTTGTTTTTACAAAAAGCAAACTCCATCTTCTTTTACCCGCACAGCATGCAAATTAAAACGGAAATTAAAACTTATATAACTTGAAAAACAGAAAAATATTAAAAGCAAATTGAATCGTAGAATTTTTGCAAAAGTAAAGTATATAAAAAGTATTATTTTGCAAATATTAAGGCAAAATATTATTAAATCTTAAATTTCCATTAAGGTAGTAATATATCAAGTTCCTTTTTCAATTTTTAAATTAATTACACTTAAATATAGCTTTTTCAGATGAATATTTTTCCTAGCAATTTTTTTGTTTAATGAAATGCTTACAATATATATTTTAAATAAGGAATGATAATTTTTAAAAATAGATACGCGATAAATATTTTATATCCTTTGATATTTTTATCCTATTTCGTTTTACCATTGACAAAACAGGATACATTTACTTTAAAAAAAAAATCCCAAGCACTGAAAATAAGACGTTCCAAAATCTTTCAATTTATTTATTTATTTATTGCATCAGTTCAAAGATATAGAATAATTAAAAGACATTATTATTAATTAATTTAATAATTCAAAACTTTAAAACCTTAATACTAAAAGTATTTATTATTAGCAACATTAATACTTTAAAATAATTTTACAGCTTTACAATAATCTATGTGACCAAATATATTTATCACGTATACGGAATTATTTTTAGTACACAGTTTTTTTAAAAAAATATTTAAAAATGAAATCTTAATTATTTATATCATTTCAGTCATCGCATTTTTAAAACTGTATATATACATTCACTTTGCTCTTTCTACTCAATAAATCTCTTGAAAAAATAACATGACTTTCTCCGTTAAAGTTACGATTATCACCTTTGTAGAACTTAAGAATTTTTATATTGATTTTTAATGTCTATGATTTTATAATGATCTAGCACAAAAATTTCGTAACAGTTTTTGCAAGATATATCTAGTTCAATATATAGCTACAAATTTATTGTTTTTATCATAATATGAAGAAAACATTCATCCTAATTTAAAAGAAACCATAAATATATGGTTCCAAAAATATTTGGAAATTGCTTTTTCCGATAGATATCTTTTTTTTTCTTTATGTTGTGAATAGCAACATGGGAACTTAATTTTACAAGAAAATGCAGAAAAGTAATAATTAAATAAAGTCTGTTCCAACAATTAGTGACTTTTATATTAAAGGGACTAATACATAGAATGTTTAGCAATAGATTTAAAGGCGTCTTTGAAATCATTAACTGGTTAAGAATTTTTATAAATGTTCATTCTTAGCAGAAGAAACCCAACAAAAGATCAGGCCCTCAAATAGATTAAACATTGTCTCAAGAGTTCATTCAATATAACTTTCATGAATTGACTTAAACAGTTATGTTGGCGATAGTATATGAACTTACTGCTTTTGTGAAAGGTTTCTGGGAAAATATGTATGCACTAAATTCATCAATTTTAAACATTTTGTTCAAATTTTTAAATAGATTCTACAAATATTTAAACCATTAGTAAGAAAGATATTACAAATTAAGTAATATAAAGCAAATTAAGATATTGCAACTAACTAAATTTTTGCTTTTAGAGACTTAAAGTACATAAAAGGAAAAAATTGGTTTTAGATATTATTCATGTAATAAAAATTCAGTTCCATGAAATGTTTTACAAGGATGCAAGATATTCAAAACGGAAATTTTTGGTTGCACCAATATTTTGTTGCACTAACTCACAATAATTCGTTTTCACTAGGTATAAAATTATAAAAACAAATATTAAAAAGTTTTACTTTTTTCCATGTAAAACAATAACAAATTTCTAAATAAGTTATCTTTTGGTGTAAATAGCTTTCGTATAAATTTTCACATAATTGCTATACTTCAATATACCTACTATTTATATTACTAGTCACCATTGGCGACCAGCTGGTTCGCCTGGGATACTGACTTTATTCAATTTCAGTTAAATTGCTTAGATGTAATTTCCACTAAATTGACATAAATTAAAGCTATTTTAATTTAATAGTCTTACATATATCCTATTCATTGTGTATATGAACCTTTCTAATGGTGACCAATCCTATTACGTCATAGCAGAATTGAAAACGTTCAACTATCTTCTGACTTCAGCGACACTGCAAATGCATTTTTGTTGACTTGCCTTTCCGGATATTAAACAGAATTTTTTCTTTAGCGTTCATCATTCTAAAAAACTACCAAGACTAACTATTTGAAGAAACAATAAAAACAGGTTGAATTTCAGATCAACAATATAATCCGTTATTTAAAATTATTCGAACAAAAATTTCCAAAATACATGAAAAATTTGCTTTTTTTTCAAATTGGCATAATTAAAAATGAATTTTTGAAACTTAAAATTATTTTTGCACAACAATATTTTTGAAAGTTATCAGGAAATGCCGAATTTAGTTCAATTTTTAACAATCTAATTAAATTTTCTAAAAAAACATTACTCTAAAGTGCACGTTCTACTCCTCCTAATTATATAAATAACGAATTTTCGAACACAAACCCACATAGATTCACACTCATTCCTTATTCTTAAAGTTATTTATTATGGTTATACATTTATGTATATTTTAATACATATACTAGATATTATAAAATTCCTAAAACTGGTAGTTAATTTACAGATTCGTTGAAAATTAATCTTTAAAATGTTGTTAATGGAAAAAAAAATTGAATGAATCCGCTATAAATCCTTAAAAGCAAACAAAATTTTACGTATAAAAATATAGTAATTCGCGAGAACAGTATCACGGTTATTGATCAATATTTAACAATCAAAATAGCCAGAGGTTCAAGGAAGAAAATACCCGACACAAAAAAGAAAATTAAATTTCAACAAGTATTTAGCCTTGAGGATATTACCAATGCTTGGGAAGAAGAGTTGACAGAACGCACACTGATGAACAACGTGCTAACAGAAAAAACAAAGGTTTGGCAACTTAATTAAGGAAAATTTGAAAAAAGTATGAAAATGGATTAGAATATGTGCATTATGTGCATTTCAGCAAATTTGCAAAAAGAAAAAATCTATAACGACGAATATTTATTAAAATTATGTAAAGTTATTACTAAAAAATCTTATTTTCAAGTAATTATAATGTCAACATTATTTTCATAAAGTCATATGTTTTATATATTCATAAGTCACATGGTTTCCTATATTTGTAACTTTTCAAACATTTTACATATCTCTAAAGTTATCATGTGTAATGAAATTTTCCAGGATATAAAAGAAATAAAATTTGTGGGGTAATATTACAACAAATTTTCCACATGTTGTAACCACATGTTCCATGAATTCTGCTTTGAAGAAGCAATTATTTGGAAGGTAAAATATACAACGACTGGAAATCTTTTTCGCAAGAATTGGCTCATTGAAGCGGATATAAAATTCCATTTCGCCAAATGACTGCAAAAAAGATTCAAATGCTAAAACTAGACATTCGTATAATTGTCTTTCTCATTATTTTTTTTACATTTAATTATTTTTAAAAATTACTGGCTGAAACACAACAATTGATTGCCATGAATTTTAAAGATAATTATTAAATGCATTGGGATAGTTTCATCGCTGATGCGTTATTTTAAATAAAATCATGATAATGACAGGGATAATTATCCCCTATTTATTTATTATCTTGTTTATTAAGAAACATTTTGATACGACATGCTTAAGTTATTAATCTACATAGAAGACAATAGAAAACTGTAAACATATATGCCATGCAATTATAAAATTTGATATTTCAGTACAATATAATAAAGAGGAAAATACTCTGCTGCGATATTGTGAAAGAAGCCACAACTTACATATTTTACATTACGCATTTGGTTTAATTTACTCGTATTCAAGTCCCATTGTAAAGCAACACTAGAGCTATCTTGGGAAATCCTCGTAAATCTGAACCGCAGTCCGATGACGAGGACGACACATGAGCTGGCAATCTCCCCCTCCAAACTTCCATACCACACCAGCGGGAGGACGTTTGACCCCTATGGATTTAGCGTGCACCAGACCCATTTAAAGATGGTTCTTTGGTGTAATCGGGTCTCAAACCTGAAACCCTCCAATTCCGAGGCCGAGCCTCATCACCACGGACCGCTTACATTACGCAAGGAGTAGTCAAGAGTTAAAGTTTATCTGGGTATTAGTCCAGTTGAATTGCTATGAAGAAATAACAAAATGTGGAAAAATACATTACAGCAATTTATACGGATAAATTGTTGAGCTGGCTATCCGAAACAGATTGATACATTTGCGTACAGATATATTACGCCAAAAGGTAGTGAGAAGGTTAAAATTTTAACATCTGTATATAGCATGTAAATCAAAAATCATTAATGTCAGAAAAGAATTCTAAATTAAAAAGTAATAAGTATTCAAAGTGCCTATATATTGAGTGGTTTAACAAACAGAATTTAATTTGAGAAGTAATTTTTAAAAAAAAATGGAAATTCAGAAATATATATCGATTTGAAAAAAAGTTGAAAATGGTAATGATTCGATTTGAAGCTAATGATATGTCTCGGATATTAAGTCTGTGATGCTCGTGCAATTTACTTTAAGATTTTTCGATTATCAATTATCACGAAATGATATTTTTTTTTTCTTTTGCAGATTTAATTTTCACTTTTTTTTTTAAAGTTGACCAATATGACATACCATCTGAATATCGTAGAATAACACTTTTAGAGCAGGGTTTATGTTTTCAATTTTCGAACACTTGCAGGTATTTTTCGACAATTCTGTTTTTATTTTCCGACAATGCCGAATTTTCCAAAACAAAAACAATCTCTTTATGTTTTTTTAACAGTTATATCCTTTTATATAACGCATATCTAAGTAAATTCCAAAAATTTCACTAATTTAAAAAATAATATAGAAATTTTTTTTCAGATTTTTACTCTAAAATTTACTCTTGATACAAATTATTATTCCGTTTAATGATTATGTTGATTTATTTAATACATAAAACTTTGTAATTTGATTCTTCTCTTTCACTTGATACCTTTATTAAATATTTTTAAAAAATCGAAAATTCCTCCTCCCCTCCCCCAAATGATAATTTGTCCAAAAACAAACTTCATTGCCATCTTAAGAATAAAAATCAATAAAATTGCTATCGCGTATTTTTTCCGGGAGAAAGTAAAATATTTGATTGGATTTTCACGCATTATTGGGCTGACAATGCAACATCGTTTGCGACTACGAATTAATTCAGCACTCACAGCTAATGACTTATATGTCAATAGATGGCAACACTTCAATACCAAATGCCGTGGATATATGCAGATTTTAATGGCTCCACCATTCTCACAAGTGGTATATACATTTGTAAGTTTTGCTATAGAAACAATAGTTTGAAGCATTTCTTATGAATTGAATGGTAGACGCATTAAAAAAATATTTTATTTGTTCACAAAATATAAATTTTATATTTTGGAATTTCTGTGAAGTGTTTATTATTTTTATATCGGCATATGTCGGCGTCCTGGCATAAGGGTAGAGCGTCTTCCCCATGAGGGTCCTGGGTTCGGGCATGGTTGTTCTTCATCTGTTCTTTCTGTGAGATGTGTGAATGTGCCCCCTTGTAAAAAGGGGCTGTGCAAGCGTGCACAGCCCCTTTGGGATGCGTGCGTGCAAAAGGAATGGGATGCGTGGGTAGCTAAGACGTACTCTTGGCCCTAGTTGGTGCTACTAAAAACAAGAGCCACACCCTCGGTTTAAAATCGCTGACGAAAATATTAAAATTGCTGCTTCAGATATACATTGTTGTAAAACATGATACAACGGTTTGTTGATTGGTTGGTTTAGTGATATTTAGTAGCAGGAGTGCCAGAATTCTCAAAAGCAGTACAAAATGTTCTGATTAAAACAATGCAATGGTTTTAAAAATGTAAAAGCAAAGGATGTGAATTATCTCTTTCAGAAATGCAGTTTAATTAACCCATTTTCTGCTAAATTTTGATTTTTGTTCGTTTAGAATATATATAATAACTGTGCATATATAAGTTATATTAAAGTTGTGTAGCAGTATAATTACATCCCAATTTTATTTTGTTTTGACAATATTTGAAATTTTTAATAAGTCCCAAATAGATATCGTTATAATATAAAATATTTTCAATAAAAAAACCAACGACTTAGTAAGTAATAGATCGTCACATTTATGTTCAGTGACATTCTAATTTACATATTTATGTTCGGTATTTCGTTATGATTTAAAAAAAATAATGCTTCAAATATGGCAATTCTGTTTAATTTCACATTTGCTGTAAAGAAAGAAGCCGAGAATACACACTTTCTGCTACACATAATATTGACTGATATATATATATATATAGAACCAAATTAAACTGTCAGACGAACCAAATGTATTTTTGGCGCCGAGTAGTGTACGCAAAATTCCAAAATCCACAAATGGTGACCGTTCGGGATAAAGGATTAAAACTGGAACAATGCGAGTTAAAACTCAGAAAATAAATAAATGCATGAAAATATTTGAAAGACAATAAAACCCTCGATAAATATGTCCGAGAAAGAATAATGTTTTGATGGAGAGGATTTCATAAACAGTTATAATAAAAAAATATGGTACAATAGAAGGTGTAATATTATAACATTGTTTGAGAGTTTTTATTTTAATTCCATAAAAAAAGCAATCTGAAGCAAAATTTATCTAAAGTAGTAGATAATTTCTAATAAGAACTGTTGCGCAAAATCAGTTTTGAAACGTACAATACATGACAAGATTTTATAATAGAACAATTCACCCTATTTTGGAGCTTTAAATTGCAGCAATTTATTTTGAGTTCACAAATGAGTTCACAGTTTACATTTTAAGCTCAAACATAATTCAACGTTAAAAAATAAAGTTATAAAATAATCTAAATTTTCTGTTTAGAAAAATAAATCACGTTATGACCCATAACAAGATGGGTTTTCTTTTTTTTTCTTTTCTTCACTCTTGGTAGAATTTAATTTCACTTTTTTTATTGATACTTTTCTTTATTTTATATTTTTTTATTTAAAAAGGTTGATGTTGCAAATAACTATTCTACTTTTTCAAGAAAATTCGATAACCTTTGTAAAAGAAAGAATGCGTTTACAAAGCAATCCAACTCTCAGTCCCTGGAGGCCACACGTATCTGATAGAGCTTATTCCCGTCCAAGACGGAGCGTTCCTGAACGTGATGGAATTTTATGGCCTGATTTGGGAGAGCAATTGCGCAGACACTTGCCCTCCCGGGGCCAATGAAACGGGATCGCATACTATGAAACGATCCTAAAATTGCACCCATCTGCAACTAAATAAGGTTTTCTGTTTGGTTTGGATGCGAGCCTTATCTCATTTATGGCGATGGCTTTTAAATCGAACAATATATCCAGTTTGTTTGGATTTTCCTGAATTGTTTAAGAGAACTATCATCTCATTGGATGAGATTGAACTTTTGATTGAAAAGCAAATGAACAAACATTTCTATAGAATTGCAAGGAGATAAATTCTGAAAAAAAAATGAAATTTACTGCCTCAAATTTCAAGTCATTATGTGAGAGCATTATTTTTTTAAGGCACATGGTATGAATCCGACAGATATCGGATCGAAGAACATGAATTAATTTAGTTAGTTTACTGCAAATTAAAAAGGGGATAGATTATGAAATAAAAGTGGGTATGAAATTCCTACAACTGAGTTAATGATTGGTAAAAACAAACAATTGAATATTTGGACGGATGATTCCATAGCATTTGAAAATATTTCAGATAATATATCAAATTGAATTAAAAGTTTTATTGAAATTGAGGGAAAACTAGATATGAAATGGATATCATTAAAAAGTAATTTTTTTTAGTTTTAAAATTGTACAAAAACTATTTGATGGAAAATAGTTATTTTGGAAGATATGAATATCATTTTCCGTACAGAAGTCATAACAGTTACAACTAGGCTTACGATTACTGATACAGTCGCCAAAGGTCAAATATTTGGAGCGACTTCTCATCAAAAGTAATCGTAACAATTTTTTATTCCAACCTCAAAACATTTTATCATTTCTGGTATCCACCCAGGGTAGCAATCTTTAGGCGAGTTTTTAGAGATTGGCACAATTCTGACATGCTGTCTAGACAGGAGAATTAGGTACATGGCGGACATTCGCATCTAATTGTAACTATTTGTTAGCAATCAGTCGCCAAATGTGACAACCTTCCTTATTTTCTAAGCGAAAAATTGATGCCTCATAAGCGATAAATCGCCAATTTTCTGTCTGTGCATTTTGAAGCTTCGAAAGCCCCAAACCAAAACAACATCATGTTCTGACATGATAAAACGAATGAAGCATGGAAAAAATAGGCTGTTACAAGTAACTTTCAGGGCTGTAATATTTACCAGTAACTATACCTGTTATTTCGATAATGAAACAGAACACTTTTTTTGTAAAATAGATGCTTTAGCCTTGACAAAGTTTCATTTCTGTATTTTATGCGTACTGCAAAAATCATTTCATTTCAATATGTAATACATTATTTGATATTCATGGTTTACTAAATAAAATGTTTTAAAATTTCAAACTATGTTAGACATGTTATTAAGATCTAAACTTTTTGAAAAATATTTATTGTGCACATGATACTCCTGAATGGAGTAATCATTTTTCGAAATTATCAGCATCATTTAACTGCATATTGTCTATCCAGTTTTTTTTTTTTTTTTGTATTTCCTCATACAAAAAATATTCAGCTAAGAAAAGGACCTTCTCATTTTCAAGTATGAAATATAAAACTCACATTTAAATATAATAAAAAAACAACAGCAGTTAAATTTGCATTTGAAAATCTTTTGTCTTAAGGATTCACTATTGTTACAAATCTGTACTGTTACTTCCCAGAATGGTTAGTAAAATGACTGGAAAGACCGTTTTACGATCAGTTCTGTTGGATGCTGATCCGGTGCCGAAGCAGTTATCTCACAGCTTGGCGACAAGCGTGGCAACCACTTGGCGACTTGACGATGGATTTGGAAACTTTGGCGACAAAATAGATAATACTGGAATCTTCCAGAAGTTTAGCGAATAAGCCAATTGGAACCTAGATATGCCTGATTTTCCCATCTTCCGGGGAAACTATAAAAGCACGCAGTCTCAAGCCGAAGTCAGTTGTGAAATAAATTGTGTATCGAGTCGTAATCGTGAAAAGAATCTACAGCGAATAGCTGGATCAATCCAGCGAAGAACAAACGTTGTGTGGAGCACAAGCGATTGCTGAATTGAGCTGTGTGCAAAGTCCTGGTGTTTAGTGTGGAAGTAGCATCGAGTCGTTTGAGGAGTAGGCAGTCGTATAATAGTGAGTCGGCAGTTGGATATAGATAAAGCGAGGAGACTGTGGAGAATTGCAGTTATTAATTTAATTCTACGACCACTTCTACTTAGATTCCTACCTTCTGCTAAATTCTGTCTGGTCGCTTTGTGGGCTGTGGTTGTTATTACTACCGATTACTACTTGTGGGCTACTGTTAGTTGTAGTATGCTGTTGTGTGTTGTCTATGCTCGTCTCGGCTGTATATTCGTCGTCTTTGCATTAGTGTCTTCGTGTTTAATAAAAGTTGTTTTTTGTTACTAAAGGACTGTTTCTTCATCGACCAACAAATAGAAAAAGAATTCGTACCACTATTGTATAAGCTTCGAGATTTTTCAGATTGAAAATTAAAAATTCTTTTACCTCCCCTTTCTTTCTTATCAACAATGTCTCGAAAACCATTCAATTCGTAATTATAAATTAATGTACTATTCGTTTTCATTGTACCTTTTTCCACCTACTTCCAAACCCACATTGTGTTTCTTTGCATTGTGTCTGTTAACTATTATTTCAATCGAATGTTTCCAAAAGGAGAACGCTCCTAACTTCAAACATGTAGTACTCAATTTTTATCTTTATTTCTTTTTTATATATATATAAATCAAGTAGCAGAATCCATGGACATTTATGTTTGAATACTTAGTTTTCTTAATTACGAGAGGGAACTACAAAAGAAATGGTAAACCAAAATAAATAACTGAAAACAAAGACGAAAGAGCCAAGGAAAGTTTTAAAAAAAATTTCAGTAAACTATGATGTAGGAATATAAATTGACTAAACAAAATTTATATGAATTTTTTTGAATTCCTATTTGAGCACATTGCCAAATCAGTGACAAAAGCCTTCTCAGGGAGATCCACCGGGAAAATCTTGCTATTGCCAAATCAACGAAGAAGTAAAACTTCTCTTTGCTAATTATCCACATATCAGCGAAGAAATATTTTGGAACCAGGAAAAGAATTAAGTGAAGTAATAATAATATCATAGAGATATTTGAAAAAATACCTAAAAATTGTAAAAGAAAATGAAATTCGTATGTCGAAAGCAGGAATTTTAATTTCAATATAAAAAAAGCAAAAGTGATTAATTTATAAAAATGTATCAAAATTCATTAAGTTTCGTTACAGAAGAATTTATTTACAGTGGTAATTCTTTACTGCAAGAGTTTTTATTTAAAATAATTAACAACAGATTTTGAAAAGGAAGGTTTATTTCAGTTTTGAATAAATATATTTTCTTGCCTTTATTTGCAGAGAGCAGTCACGATGACTGGAAACAAATTCTTCCATTTCATAAAATACTTATTTGTTTTCTTAATCAATAAATATTGCTCCTTAAACAATAAAAATTTTATAATCCAAGCTGAAGTACCGTAATTGCAATATTAGAAAAAATAATCTTTAAATCTTCTTTGTAAAAAAATGTCTTTTTTTATTAATTATTGTAGTAACATTTTGTATTAAACTATATCTGATTTTTTAAAGCATTAAAAATGATTGTAAATAATTATTTCTTGTATTTATGGCCACATTTTTTTAACTTCTTGGTATTATGTTGGAAATAATTTTTCTTAGTAATCTGATTAATTATTAATTATAAGACATTTAAATCATTTTTTGCCTCATTCTTTTTGTAATTTTAACCATTTTTTCATTACATTGTTTTTTATTTCAATTAAAAACTGTAAATTGATTGCAAGAAAATATTTAAGTCAATAACTGGTGCAAAACTTAAAAAGTTATAGGAAAAACAATTATTTCTGAAAGCTTTAACGATAAACCAACGAATATATATTTTTATCTATCAGCAACGCTCTTTTCTTTTGAACGATTTCTTATTTCTGCTATTGGAATTCTCTGAATGTGTGGTTCAAAAATCTAGCTTGATTTAAGAATT
>JAPMOR010065593.1:30879-41032 GCA_026543865.1 Argiope aurantia
TTTAAGAATTCTCTGAATGTGTGGTTCAAAAATCTAGCTTGATTTAATTCTCTCTAATAAATTACTTTCTTATGAGACAAATATCGATTCCGCAATGCCAATTCAACTTTGGAATCAGCTGCGCGCGTTACAGAGAAGAAAAATACGAGACCTAATAATACAGCATAGTCGCAGACGTACTTCCGGAGGGGAAATCAAATGCATGCATTTCGAGTTATATTTATCACAGGCAGACAGACATTTTCCAAACGCGCTTTTTGACTGAGGGATGTCTAAAACGTAAAGATTAGTCAAAATCTCGAGTTCGATTTTTTTGACGGGTACTATACTTTCTCCATACTGCTTACACGAGAAATCAAAAACTAATATAAATTTGCTTCACAGTGGAATTGGAAATTCTGCCTCACATACTATGTTATCACAATTTACAACAAGGAATTATTTTAATTATTTCGTTCAAATCAAATCACTATGAAACATATTTACTAAGATAAGTATTCGGTAGCCATTTTATATAAATATTCAGAAAAAGCATTGAATAAAGTATGTGAAGCATAAAAATTACATAATGTAAGTAATAATCTCTATTCTGAATTTAATTATAAATTGATACCATCTCTTATCTGTTCGGGCTCTGAAGAAAATGCGGTATCTCCGAGATTTTGTTACTATTCTATAGATATTTTAAGAAAAGTAATTATTTAAGCATTCAGGGCTAATAATAATCTGAACTGTGCGGAAAATTCAAATCAATGTGTGTTAGCTCATTGCGTGCAGATTGCTTTTTGTTTATATAATTAATTTTTCTGCGTCGTTCGTTTACGTCTGTACATTCTTTTCAGACGTAAAAGAAATAGAATTTCATAACTAATGAAAGAATATATCTAGAAGAGAAAAAAATTTATAATGCTGGAATATTAAAAGGCAGGAAGATATATAAGAAGGTTTCTATTTATTTATTTAATTTTTTGTATACAAGAAAATACTGTACGCATTAAAAGCTTTCCAGATATTTTGAAAATCTCCTAATTTTAACATCCGCAAATCTATAAACACATAAAAATGAAATTATTTTTTTTAAAACTTCATCTTTGAACTTTGAAAAGGAATCAACGAGGGTAGTCTCCCAGAAACTTTCTCGCATATTATCTGACAAATATATTATTCCCAGTTCCCTAATGTTTAAAATTTTGGGCTCTGGACAAAGCTGTGTATACCGCAAGAACTCAAATTTTTATTTTCACAGTCCCAACGTGAGAGCCATGTGTTTCGCAATATAATGAAGAAAAACGGGCCATTATATTTTACTGAAAGCATTGGTGAACAATAGTAATGAAATATCTATCTTTAACGTACCATTATTAGCATGCGCTTAATATACAAGAAGCAAAATTTTCTTATTCGAATCACTCAAACGCTACATTCCAAAGATATTTTCCATTTAAGGCAAAACCATGTCATTTTTCAAAAAAAAAAAGTTTGTCACAATGTTATTAAAAGTTGTTAATGTATCTTTTGTAGATTGTATTATTAAATTTGTCTTGGCAGAAAAAGTCAATTTAGCAAGCATAATTTTTTTAATGCAACAAAAATAAAACCTTTTTATGTTTTTAAAAACTATTTTTTAAAATTATTATAACTGATTTTTATTAATGGAATTATTGACAATATTGATTAGTATACAATTAAAGATCTGACTCCTTGCTATATTTTAATTACTTTTTTCAGAAAAAAAAATGATACATACCTAAAAATTACAAAAATATCAACTTTGGCGATTTTATTAAAAATAAAAGGGTCGGATATTTCTAAATCCATACTTATTCTGCTAGAGTGTGTGTGTGTGTGTGAAAATGTCTGCAAAACTTTCCAAATCCCTATCATGAACAGAAAAAAATTACTTTAAGCATAAAAATATATTTAAATAAAAAAATAAAAAAAACTAGAAGCCTGAAATACATTTAAAATGTATAAAAGCATTAAACAAAAATTGGCAATGATTGTAGAGATCTAACTTTTAAATAAGTTCTTTCAAACCTCACATGCCTAGAAATATTGTTTAAACTCAGTATGACTAAATATATTTTTTCTTATTCAAATTATTTTTTCGCACAATACTATTAACTTCAGTTATGACAACTGCAGATTACTCCATTTGAAGAAATAAATAATTTCTAAAAAGGTTTGAATTTAATGCACTTCTATAGAATAATAGTAATACAAATTCAAATAAAAAATCACATTTATGCATAAAACCTTCTAATTTCTAATCAGCTTCAAATCAACAGAATTAGTTATAATTTTTGTTGCACAATTTTATACATAATTGATTTTTCTCCATATCCATGATAATATACATTGATGAAATAGAAATATTTTCAATTTTATCACAATATATATATTCAAAACAATTGTATTTTGAAATCTTGGATTACTGCCTGGTTTTCAGAAATATTTTCAATATTTTACTAATTCTTCAAGACATTAGGTGCTTTAATAATTCGAGAACATTTCGGCCATGGTATTTTCTCAACAGAAAAGGTACATCAAACATTTAAATGCAAAGTTTCTAAACTAAAAAAAAAAAAGCTTTGTATAATAACAAGAATTTCTACTATTGAAAATTTATGGATATTAATTGATAATAATAAAAAAACTAAAAATGTACGCAGAACATAAATAGGAGCTATTTAGGTAGCGAAATATATCACCTAATGGATTTATATTAAATAATATTTTTTAATTATTAACTTTAAGTATGGAAATAGTGCTTTAAAATAAAAACAAAACAAACCACGCATTCTCAATTTTGTACTATCAATTCCTAGTAAACTTCAAATATCTTTAAATCTATCTAAATATGAAATTTAAAATTTGGTGTCAAACATTAAAAGTGCATGAGCCCTCGAAAAATGCAATTAAAAATTCTTTCAATATTTTTGACATTTTTAGGGTTTTGTGTAGCCTTATAGATAAAAGATAACAGAAAGCTTGCGAATCAGTTATTTAAAGTCGGCGAAAATGGATTTAATAAGTACAAAAAAAAAACTTTTACATCCATTTGCACTTGAAAGATGGAAAACTTTGGATCGCAATTACGTCATAAAATTTATATAGCTTGAACAAGGACCAGTATGCGTTTGAAAAAGGAAATGACACGAATTTTCGCAAACATTTAACTTGTTATTTAAACTTTTGAAAAGTTACTTCATCGAAGTTTGGCAACGTGAATTTTATTTTTCAAAACGCTTTTTTGCGAAGTGAATTATCATCAAGTTTCGATGTTTTCTCTAATATTAATAAACGTTTAAATATGCTACTTTCCTAGAATAATTTTCGCTTTTGAAGACTTTTTCGCAAATATTTAAATGAAGTATAAAATGTTTAACTATTGCACAAGAAATAAATGTTTTCTAGTATTCTATCAAAAGAAGCACGAGCTAATTTTAGGAATTTAAATATTTAAAGATTGTATATATTTTTATTTAAAACAACTTGAATTTAAGTTCAATTTTAATTTCAAATAAATTAAAGCAAATACACTATAATGAAGATTATCATATATGACGTAATATACGATAATAGTCTATACTACATATGGCTATTATCTTATATAACTCAATTCTATTATTCATATATGACGTAGAAATATATGCTACATTCAGAAAACTATTGTCATCAATAATAATTAATATCCAATAGGAGTATTCTGACATCTATTGCATATTTTCGCAGTTTGGCGCGTTATATAGTGTAGTAGGTTTTGTTACTTCAATTTACGAAATATAAAACAAATAGATAAAAATAAAAGAAAATTATCTGGTCCATCGTCTCCTTACTTGTTCTCGTTGTTTTAAAAATTCAAACTTATTTCGTCTTAATATACATTAAATAGCTAAAAAAATGTCACTTAAGTATATTTTGTATAGTTTTATAAAAGTTATAAAGTCAAAGAGAAGGCACTTAAATACAGTTTCAGAAGATATCACTCGTATTAAATAAAGTTTTATTAAAATCATTACATTAACTTATAATGAAGTCCTAAAAATGTTAAAATTCATACGCATATGCCCATATCTTTATTATTAGTATAGATTCATTTCATCGCTTCATTTTAAATTTCATTACTATAGCTCAATTCATTTGTGTCAGCGATATTTGTGTTTTTTAATTAGTTTTTATAATTTATTGAACATAATTTGAAAAATGTGCACTTTTTTTTATTCAAGGAGGTCAGAAGCGTGAAGAGTCGTTTACCTCGATTTTTTTTTTTTTTTTTTGATGATTACAATACTTTTCTCTTTGTATAAGTAATATACTATAATACAAGTATATTGTAAACACAAAATGTAGGATAAAATGTTTCATGAAATGCATTGACAACACGAATTATAAAGCATGGTCTTGATTATCATTTAAGCGTTGTTGGAATTTATTGCCTTCACTGTGATCCACAATTTCTTAGGTTACTTTTTCAAATTCTATATTTATTATTATTTTTTAATTTTTGAGTGAGAGTGTGCATCTTATTTGGTTGAATTTCCTTCTTTGACCTTGATTTTATCGAAGAATTTGGTATATGGTGTTTAGGCCAAATTTGAAAATCTATCAAACCTTGAGTAAAATCTGTTCAGAGGAAGTTCATCTGTCCGGTTGTTCGAATATAAATTAACACGATAATTACAAAGCAAAGAAAGCTAGACGGATAAACTTTTCGGTATATAGATTTAACATTTATATCGTATTCACCTGTGAAATTTAGAGCTGAATCCTACTACGAGTTGACTGCCTGTCGATCTGTATTTTCAGAAACAAGTTTGCGATATCTCAGAAACATAAATATCATATTTGGTATGAGATTGTGATTACAGGTGCAGTTATATGCCAAATCTTTGTTTCAATTAGCTGAAAAAAACGTGTATAAAACATAAATTCGAATTTCGGATATTATTTATCAAACACCAGCGATTAATCGCCAAATAACTCGCCAAAGATGTCACGATAGATTCAGCAAAGTTAACTTCACGGCAAAAGTTTATATTTCGTAACTATTGTACGCTAACGTTCTGTGGCATAACATGTTTATTAGAACATATGACAAAGTGTTTGGGAGAACATTCTTGTTGATTATAAAGCAATTTTTTGACTTATTGCACTGGATTAAATGATGGACAGAGTGGCCACACTTAATGCACAGGTAATATGAAAGGCTTGTGTTTTTTTTTTTTTCAGACCTTTAGGTTATTTTTCCTGATTAAGTGATCGATAAGCATCGAAAATCGGAAAGATAAATACACCCATAAATGAATTAAAATCAAAGCAAATAATGAAGACTAAAAAATGAAGCAATAAATAGAAGATATGCACGTGGAAACCGTACAACGACCAGTCCCAAAGAGCATCAAAATTCATTCAATACGCAACAGCGAGATGGCAGAAACAAAAGATTCCTCCAATTGAGTTTGACAGTGGTAAGGCTGTTCTGAAAGCATCCAATATTTAGCGTAATGCCAACTGTATGATGCTTGTTTCTTTCCTTGTTTCTATTTGCTATACAAGATTCGTCTTTATTTCGCTCGATTCCCCCCCCCCTGCTTTTTCTCGTCTGCTATTTGGTTTTGAGTTCGTTTTCACAACATTCATTTAACGCATTTATTTTTTGTCTTTTACTAAAGATCAGTCACCATCAAAAGATACATTTAGAATTTTCTATAATACAATTAATAATTATGGACTACTTAGATGTAAGCACATTTTTTATAAATTGCATTTTAATTCTATTCTGCATGATATTTTGTGATATTATAATTTATTTTATTTGGTGTACTCTTCATTTCTCAACTCTATAATGTATGGCTTGTTTGTTTTTTTCAAATAAAAAATGTTTTGAAAACCTGTTTATAAATTACAAATTTTTTAAAAATGTGATTTTTTTCCTGTGAGATTTTAAAAAAAATTAAAATGTACTAAATGGTTACATTATGGATTAAATAATATCCCAGAGACACATATTATAACAATACCGCTATAAAAAATGGAATATAGCAGGTCCCTTTTTACCAATACATTTTTTTACAATACAAAAAAAATTTGATAGAATTTTTAATGGAAAAACTATTGATACAACAGGTATCTTGGTATTTTTCAAGCTTCCAGTTTAAATCTAATTCTAGAATAGGTATTCCCGTATATCGTTTTTTTTTCTACAAATGTTTATCAAAAAGCATTTAAAAAAAGGATTTCCAAACCCTCATTACTGTCCTTTGGAACAATCATGTGAAGTTTATAAATGAAAATAAAAACCTGCAGCCAAATGGCTACACGATGCACTGTGGGTTTAATTGACAAGCCGTCATTATGAATAGATTCAAATAGAAAAAGTTAACAATTTCATCATTAAGCTCAAAAATGGCGCTGGAGTCTGAATTTCGAAAGTAAAAATAAAAACTAAATACAGAAACGTTTTATGGAACCGACTACTGTTCGTTTCAGTATCCTGAGACGATCCCTTTTCGACGATTCTATTTCACTAAGGCTGAGACGCGGTAGGATGTATGCAATTCTGGAATTTATTTTATTGTCAAATGTAACCATCTCTTCCTTCCATCTTTCTTCTTATCTCTATTTTGCCGAAATAAATCCATCTTAACGCATGCGCAAAAGCGCTGAAGCGCTCCATCTATTGACAAACAATAGATTTTAATGACTATTTTAATAAAGCATACTTTACGTTTCTAGCTACCAGCAGGTAACAATATATTTTTTTACCATTTAAACTTTCGCACAATTACAAGTTTACAACTAAAAGTTTATTTTGTACATTATTTTTTTTTTCATAATATGATTTACGAAATGAGTTCCATATGTCCCTCTGGGATATATTTTAGCATATTCGTCACCAAAACAGCATTCTCAATTTCAAAATTTAGAATGATGCTATAATTCTAACAATTTATTTAATATTGTGAAATGTTCAATATTGAAGAATTGACACTTATTCGAACCCAAACACATCTCATTCATTTATTTTTATTTTTGTTTTCATTGCAGGTTCTCAGAATTAAATCCAAGACAGCACACATCCACAAGTTGCTACTATTCCCTACAATTTACCTGCGTGATTTATACCTGCAGCAGGCCAATTTCCCTTCTCAATGTATTCATATCAAACGACTCGTTGCCGAGGAAATGGATTTCTTTTCCACGGAATTTAATCGGAAGTAATCGCGCCTCCGTCTTTCCGGGAATGGATTTGCTCCTAGTTGCTCAATCATCTAGTATTTCTTCTCGTATATCGATTATTTATACTTAATAGAATAAAGGGTTAGGTTTACCAGTAGGGGCGAAAACAAGTCACAGTGTGGGAATTCTTCGCGGATTGCAAATTTAATAATTAATGATTGTTTAAACATAATTTCTCTAATATACTAAAATTGATTTCTTTTTATTTTTGCGCTTTTAGTTTTATGTTTTTTAATTTAAGATCCATAATAATAAATATTTTAGTAGCATGGAATCAATTTTTAATAAATTTACTGACATTTAAAATTAAGTATCAGGGAAACCATGCTTCGCCATTTTTTTTTCTTTTTTGTAAAATTGTGTTTTTTGTGGGGGGGGGGGCATTTATATATGAATCACACCTCGATTACATATGAATATTTACATATGAATCCCGAATGCACTTAATGTAGCATGTTGGTTAATACTATAATTGTCTTGCTGCTATTGGATGCGAGCTGAACGTAGTCGTATTCAACTAATATCATATAGCGCAATTTCACACAATTTCGAGTTGCCAGTTAGTTATTATCCTATGGCAACATTGCAAGTACCATAAAGATTTACGATATGGTGTTATAAGACATTGTTAACATTAGTGCACATAGAAAAAGGCTCTAACAGTTACAAAAAAAAATTATGTGTAAAATCTCCTTTTTTTCAAGAAAATAACTTATATAAATGAACTTAAAAAGTAAAAACTTATCTAAATATAACATTTGATCCAAATCGTTAGAGCTGTTTCCGAGATACACGAAATAAATTTATATATACGCAAGAATTGCTCGTTTAAAGTTATAAGAATTTTTTATTCGGTATTCGATTACATTGCAACGTATTTTCTTGATATTTGAGAGGCATTGGCACATATCCTCATCGGGTTTAGAAAATACACTCTTCCAGTAAACTCGCTTTAGTTCGTATGTTTCTAAGAGTTCTCTTAATTTGGTATGTTTCATTAAACCTCCCTGCTTTTCTTCAGATATCTGCCCTATCTCGCCTGTAAAATTTGACAACTTAAGAAAGGAAACGACGTGTTTAGTGAGAATTGTTGCCTATAATAGCGAATGTTTCCACAACTGATTGAACTAAATTCCCACAAAATCGAAGCTTCCAAAACATAGTAAGATTTCACGATGCTATTTCAGATAATAATTCACCAAATGCTTATTTGTTGACGACCAGAGAATACAAATGGAATTGCAGAAACGTGGATGCTTAAATTGCACGAATATATTATAAAATGGAGTTTTCTATTTATATTCTGAATCCTTCATCTTGTATGTAATTATTTAAGCGCTGTATCTAATTTTGTTATATTTTTCGAATTTCTTTTAGAATAATAATTTGAACATTTCTTTCAAATTTAATGTTAATATGGTTGAATATGTATTTAGATTATTTCAAATCAATCGTTTTCCAAATGAATCGAAATGATTTCTTGAAGGTTTCACAGAGGGAAATTCTATTTTGACGCTAATTTGGACGAGTCAAATGAGATATACGGCTCTAAGAAGTATGAAATTTTTTTTACACAATTTAAATTTAAACAACAGAAAGTTTATTGCAAAGCAAACTAAGCCATAAATTTTTGCCGCTTTTTTAAAAATATCTTTATTTTTAATTAATTGTTTCTATTCCAATCGTCAGCAGTTTATTAGTCGATTGTCAAAAAGAAATATAAATATAAGGAAAAACTATTTTTGCTTTGATTTCACCTTCGCTTATTCGCATACTTTTATAGGGTTTTGATTTCGATGATATGAATCGCATTATGGACAGCACGATGCGGTATTTCTAGATGATATATAAAATGGGAAAATTAAGATGTTTAACGGCTACATTATTTTTGAGCAGATATAACAGAAATTATAAGAGCGGCGTTGTTGTTCATAGTGTAACTTTATTTTATTACTGAATGCATTAGCAGTAAATTTACCTAAAATTTCTTGCAAGTTTGCTGATTAACCTGTCCTAAGGCCATAGGCCTTATTGGATGGATTGTATGGATCCCATCGAATCCATCCAATCAATTGCATGCAGTTCTGGCGATTGATAACCATTCTCACAAATTTTCCAATAAAGCAGAAACTTAAAGATTTCAGTTTCTTATCTCACACAAAATGATGCATCTTGATTCGTTATATAATTATTAATCAACAAAATTAATTAATCAAATTATATTTATCTAATAAATTGGATGAATTTCTTTTCTTAAGTCTATCTTAATTCTGAAATTATTTTAATATTCCATCAAAAAATGGCTCTTTAATGGCACTTTAGAAGGTAAAAAAGTAATATATTCTGGGAATATCCTATTCTTGGATGCTAGCACCTTCGGAACGGGAGACCTAAATCCTAAACGCACGCATGGGACAGAGCGTTCGCGAATCGAATCATCCCACAAGACGGGGAGTGGGATGTCGCTAAGCCTAACTTTGAAAAACAAAAACGCAAAAAATAAATTTTAAGTCCTAACATTGTCATTTTTGCTACCTTTATAGATTATTAATTCATAATATGAGCACATTCTTTCTCTGACAAACAGCGTTTTCTTGCTATAATATACCGAAACCAAGGCTCCCCCCCCCAAAAAAAAAGAGAAGTGCGCGAAATGTATCCGAAAGCTACGCAAAATACAACAGAACTGACGGTAAAACCCAAAAACACTAGTTACAGTTAAACAATAATAACAAAAAAGAAAGAAAAGAAGAATTCATACGGAGAACAGAAACGCGAAAGATTCTATAGAGTGGAAAGTTACACAAACCCAGTTCTGTTTATTTACATTACTCTTACTGCCCCCCCCCCTATCCCGCAACATCAGATGAGTAAAATACCAAAGTCAGGCTGAATATGAGCAACTGAAGGT
>JAPMOR010065607.1:0-10808 GCA_026543865.1 Argiope aurantia
ATTTAAACAGCGTTTTATGAGTCATCCCTTGAAATAACAATACGATTACTTTGCAATTCACTAAAAATGTCTCTTGCTATGCAAGATTCAAAGAGATGGCAAAACGATGTATATTATTTGCCAGACATCCAAAGAATTGATTCCATAATACATATGTCTCTATATTATTATGAATACGAGCGGTATATAATTTTCATTTGAATTCCGTTTCATTTGAATTTAATCAATTTTGGAAGCTCTTAAAAGCAGCACTCAACTTGCAAATCCTTTTTTCTAAAACACGATTTTTAATTTGCACATGGCTTAGAATAATTTTAATTTGTTGATAAGCAAATACTTATAATTTCCCGTGTCCTCTTTCTTTCATTTACAGTCTAGATAAAAAGCTGAATCTTGTCATCCCTTTATACTCCGTCTTGATATGTAAGCAGTTTTAATTTTGGTGGCTTCTGCTTTCGCTTAATTTACTGAAAAACAGTGTAATTGTTTTTTACTCATTTTAAATTTTATTAAATATATATTCGCATATCTTTCACATCAGTCTTTTTTCTGTTATATTTCTCACTCTCCCTATATCCTTCCACATACTTTCCGAGAAACATATTTTCCAGCAAAACAAAGCATGCATTCAGGAAAATATGAATAAGTTCTTTTCATACTGGTGAAATGTGATTTAATGTTTTTGTCCAGAATATTAGCAACACTTCAATTTATAGTCAAAACATTATATAGTCTTAAAATTTATCAAGAAAAATTTGCACATTTTAATAAACAGACACATATTATACTTGGATTAATAAAACACTTGTGAAAGAACATTTATTTTAATGCTAAGGCAAAACCAATTATACCAATTCTATTTTATAAAATGTCGCCATTCTCAAAATAATTTTCTTTCATATGAGAAATGGTCTCCGATTTACCTTCGCGAATGCTCGTAGCACAAGTAATTCGAAATAAAATCTCGTACAATAGTAAAGATTCTAAATTAGATTTATAAACAATGGTGATAAATATTTGGAACTAAGCTAGAAGAATATAGGCAGAAAATAATAAACATTGTAATCAACCATGACTTCTATTTACTATTGGAAGTCAGTATATATATATACATTTTTAACAAACTAGACTGATATTAATTTTAAGAAATATCTATATCGCTTTACTCTTCCAGTAATATTTTTAATTACTTCCACAATAAATTATGTATAGAATATGAATCCTCTTAATATGCAGAATAGAAGACCGTGACTTCAGAAATTAATAAAGGCAGAATAGAAGACCGTGATAAATCTTTCAATATTTAGCATTAGAAAATTTAATACTAAACACAAGATATGGAATCCAGGCAGCAATAATACTGAAAGAAAATCAATTATAACCTTCTCTCAATATCAAATATCGTTTTTTCTTAACAAAGTTCTTCAAGTTTCTACATTGAGTGCAACACACCCCCAGATGATCGCGTAAACTTTACTACCAATTCTTTGCAAATACATTGTAATAAAATCCATTTAAATATTATTGCTGTTGAATGATTTACATTTATTTTAAAATGTTAAAGTAAATTTTGAGTTCATCTCCATATACTTATATAAAATATTAATATTATCTGAATACATACCATACAGTATTCATATCGTTTCGGAGTCTTAATGGAGTTTTAAATGCTGGACATACCTTCTTTTACACTGGTGTGCAAAACTTAAGCAACGTGTGCTTTTATGCCATAACTATAAGAGAAATCATCTGAGAGACATGAAATTCAGAAATAAGAGACAGCAGTTTGCACTTAAACGATGACGAAAGTATAGGCGCGGAAAAATGAATACAATGCATATAGTATGGATCAAACAAAAAAGCCTTTATTGAACTCATAGTATCGCTACACATGATTGTCTATCCAAGAGGAAGAACAACAAGCAGATGTCCCTAATATGAGATATGCAAAACCCTTACTGCAATGGCTGCTTCGCACCGCCTCTCCATACTCAGCACCTGAATGCCCAATAGTTCATGATGTAAGAGGGCCCATCCCTCAATCAGCCTCTGTTTCAGTTGTTGGGTACTCCCTGGAGGATGAAATCTTGAAGCAAGGCGTGTCCCCAAAACATCCCACACATATTCTATGGGATTTGAATCAGGAGAAAATGCTGGCTAATCCATTCGAGTGACAAATTCACTTCCCAATAGCTGGCTGCTGAACATCAGCAGTCCGGTGTGACCGTGCATTTTCATCCATGAAAACGAAGTATGCTCCAATAGCACCTCGGAATAGAAACACATGCGGAAGGATCACCTCCTTACAATAGCGATCTCCGGTTACAGAATGTTTGCCGAAAACGGCGAGCTCAGTCTGCCCGTTCAGCACAATGCCCCCTAACGACAATTCCATTAAAACCGTAGAGGTCTCTTTCCGTGATGTTATTCGAATGAAACCTTGTCTCGACCTCCCTCTAAATCAATTGGCTTTGAGAATTATTTGTGGCACTGAAAAGACTCTCATCCGTAAAGAGGACACGAACTCCATTGATGAGATTTCCAGCTTTAGTCTCTTAACACCACTCTAAACGGTGCCAACGAAGGCCATCTTTCAAAGAGATGCAGCTTACAGGGCGGGGGACGAATAGGCCACCTTTATTAAGGTGACTAGCCATTGTAAACCGTGACGTTTGTCGCCCTGATTCTGTACATAGTTGCTAAGCAGTAGGGCTTGCTGATTGGTATCGGGTTCTTTTCGCCTGCATGACAATAATTCGATCATCCACTGCGGTTGTTTTTTTAGGGTGTCCACCACCAACCTTTGTAAAAACTGTACCTATGGTTTGGAAGGCCTTCCAAGCTCGCGAAATGACACTTTTGTTGATTCCGAACTCTTCAGCTACACTGGTCAAACTGCGGCTCTCCTCCAGCTTTCCGATCATTCTTCTACGTGTGAAGTCGTCCAGGTGATTTCGTCTAGCCATGTTTCACAGAAGAAATCACTTGCACTTGCAGCGAATGTCTTTAATTGCGCCTCCGTTATTCCTTTCTTTGTAGTTTTGAGCTGCACGCTCCGACTGTACATGTTTTGTGGACACTCACGTCGCTGATGCTGTTTTGTTACTGACATTTGCATACGCATCACCTTTCTACTGAATTGCGTGTTCATTGTACTGATCACAATTATCCCTTTTCTGCAAGTTCATGGCTAACTGCTTAAAATTTACATTGTTGCTTATGTTTTACACACCAGTGTATATTACTTTATTACGTTCCTTTACTTTCACAATCATCTATTTCATATCATCACCAAATCTTCATTTCACTTTACCTTCTGTTCAGTTCTTTCTTCTGACGCGTCTCTTTCGAAATATCTTATTTTCTGAATTTACATCATATATTCTCAAAATGTGCACTTCTTGTATATATCCCCTATTAATTTTTCAGCATCTGATGATACTGTGAGTGTTTGATAAAAGAACTTCTACTTTTAGTAAATATTTTAAATCTTTTTCATAAGATTTCTTAACTTTTCACCTCCACAAATTTAACATTTTTTCAAGCTTAATATCGCACACATGATTCTAATAGAATGCTAAAATTTGTTAAATTGATCTCCTTATTTCAGACAACACGTTTTGCACCAAATTAAACTTCATATTTCATGATAATGGCACTAAATTTATAAACTGGCTTTTTTAAACATTTTTTTAAGGAATATATTCAATATGGGAGAATCAATACATATTTTTAAAACCAAAGTTCTGTATATATACGTCACCTAAATTTTTTTAATGTTTATGACGGTTTCCCTTGTAGTTTCCTTTCTTCGTAGGAATGAACGGGAAAATTTTACCACATAAACCACCAAGGGAGACATATGTTCTAAGTACCAGTCATTCCTTTGCAATTTTATGCATTATTTTCTGTCCCATTCAAATTTCGGAGGATCTCAGCACAGTTTGTGTAGTTTCACAATTTTTGAAGATTTCTTATACAAATCGTCCGGAGTTTCAACCAGCCCAAATGTTTTTCCGTTTCTTTCACCAGATTTCCTATAAACAATGGTTACGTTGACCGCCAAGGTTTAGAGTTTCCACAGATTTATTTTCGATGATGGCGAGAGTCTTGATTCCTTCATCGCCGTAACACCCAATATATGCTTTGGTCCACCTTAAAAGAACATTTGGGTTTTGGATGAAACATGATTGAATCTCTCGGACTAACGAATGAAGGGCTATGGGATCTTATTTCATCAATAAACTCGAGAAATTGTCTGTTCTTATTTTAATTTCTCATTTTCTCGAGTAATAGAAGTTTTTTTCAGTTGCTTTAGCATGAAACATTTTATGGCATTTTCCCGGTTTTCCTCTCTATTCCAGTATTTTAATGCCATTTTTAAATGGGCAACAGAAGCATGTGTTTTCATTTTCGTTTCTGTGCCGTCTATGAAAAATGTCAGAATATTATCCTCCTCGAAGTGCAATATTCTAGAACGAAGACAGGAACGGCATGCGATTTCACGTCTTCTGCGATTGAGTCTTGCTATCCCGATCGACTCCTCGCCTGATCTGTGACATCTCAGTCATTATCTCCTCACAAAATCACAACAGTCCATTCCATTCAATGTCAAGCTTCAGAAAGATCTGCAAGGATGGACCTTTTTGGGGATAGGCACTTCGTTAAACTTCTTTGGTTTACTTCGAATACAAAATTACGATGACTACTACAGTTTATGATTTTTTTCTTTGGAAAACAGTTCTTTTAAATTAAAATGAATGAAAGTTCCTCAGATATGATTCTTGTTATTCAATGAATTCTCATCTAATTCCTTTGAAATTCATTTCACTGATACATAATAAATGTTTGAAAAATACCAGCGGATATAAGAATTCATATGCAGCAGGCATATGAATTCTATTTACATATGAACCAGTCAGTTATAAAGCGCTTAAACAGAGAATGTAACACTAAAACACTTGCAATTCTTAGAAGTGACCATGGATTTATAAATGCGAGTGAGTTATAAAGCAAAACAATCACCAGTCCAACGATGGTGGCAATTAATCGTATTCTTCTTTTTATCGATTCTTATGTTGTTTTTTTTTAATTCTTATTCACTAGAATCCTTTCACACTTTCATAGAGTGAAAAATCAAAACATCTACGGTGAATGAAATTAAATCTCTCATACCTAATGGAATATGAGATTTCATTTCAAAAAAATTTAATTCAGCTTAAAACGCAATCAGAAACTTCATGCCAGGAATCCATACGCGAAGTGATTGAAAGCTATATCCCCATTTTTTTTTTTTTTTTCATTTGCTTCTCAAATGAAGCCTTTTCTAGTATTTGTTTTGTTGCATTTTCAACCTTCTCCAAATTAATTCATGAACTCGTCAATTGCTTCCGATTCATTAAGAGTATTTATTCCCTGTTCTTCAGATAAATTTTCACGTGTATATTGAATAAAGCAGGTTTGGTTAGGTTGGTAGGCGCATTACTAATGGTAGGCTTACCAACTCAAAGAACAAAAATTGAATGCTTCTTTTATACTTGTTGAAAGAAAAAATGCCACTTTCTTGAAACAGGAAAATTTTATTATTAAATAAATTACTAGAACAATCTGGTATTTTTCGAAGTGGTGCGATTGCCCAAGTATTCATAGTGAAAAGACCAGAAAATGCGCATGTTTTGAAAAACCTTCTCTTGACTTATACATCATTATGGGTGACATTTTCATGTATTTGCATGCACGCTTTCAGTTTGTTGAGAAAAAGTAATCACATTCATTTACTTATTCAACAGGTGTGTCTTAAATGCCCAATTTGCAGAAGAAAAAATTTGAAACTTGCCAGATAGTCACGACGTTTTTTATGGGGGGGGGGGAATAATTTCTGATCAACTTTTCAAAATAAGTGAAGTTAATTTGAGCGATTTATTAAACCAAATTTAACAGATGAAATATTTCAAATGTACTATGCAATATATATATCCATCTATTAAAAGAATGTCGAAATAGCTACTTATATATGGGCTATCTTAGTTGCTACTATCTTCGTTGTTACCTTACAGTAGAATTCACGCCACAAAATTTTACCAGTTGATAACTAATCAACAAACATTCGCATTTCCAGGCATTTTTTTATTCTTCTTCAATCCTTGTTTAAAACTGACAGAAAATCAAGAATTTTGCAGATTTTTAAAACAATTATAAATACACCATTTCATTCTTCCATATTCTTAAAATCACGGCAATTATTTCAAATAACTTAATGAAACTGACAAAATTCTTTCATATATAAGAATGCAAGTCAACCATCCCAAATTTCTGGAAAATGATAAACCATTCCATTAAAATCGAAATAGCTGTAAAGCAAAGAAATATAATTCATCTATCGAGGGACACTTCTCGCATCTCTGCTCTAATTTATGGTCACTACATTAAGAGATCGTTTCTTCTGGTTCGACAAGAATGAAACGTCTTCAGTCCAAACAACAATTCTCGGCATGGCATCAGTCAGTTCAAGATTCAACGTTAGTTACTCAGGACAAGGCAAGAGAACTTTTGTCCAGCATCATTCAAAGCAGGGTTCTTAAATAAAAGATACACAAGTTCACATCATTTTTATTTTTTGAGATGGTTCTTGGTTCCTAATATCTCAGTCAAGTTGTTCCCAAGAGAATATGCTCTCTAAACAATTGCACATTTTCTTCCGCAGAAGAAGAATACTCAATAATGTGAAGAAAATTTACTAAGATTCTTTACAACCTCGATACTTCCTTCCAGACAATCGAAAGCAAAATATTTTATATCTCGTTGGTACTTTTTAAAGCTGACATAGGATTTTCTACAGCTCTCTACTCCTTATAATTCATCCTGCTTCAATTTTTGTTTTCTAAATCATCCTGGATTTTCAAACAAATTTTCAAAGCAATCATCAGTATATTTCAAAAATTCATTTTGAGAGACCTTTCCAATCTTAATCCTCTTGGATCGAATACTTCATACTCTAATTTTATAAATTTCATGGTGTCTTCTTCATACTTCGACTATTCAAGTAAGAGAGAAACCTTTAAAAATGCATTCCTTGAGCATTTCTAGAGATTACTTCTTTTAGCTCACATGGTGAATTATATGTATGTGTGAGATCGACTTTAGAGCAAGCATATCATTTATTCGCTAATACATTCAGTTCTACTATGATCCTTGGTTTCAAGTATTATATTCACTGATTAAAAAAGCATTATCGTGTATACTGAATTTATAATTCGTACATACTAAGAACATGTGGTTTTATGCTATTTTATTTCAGATAAGAGACATGACGAGCCGTTAAACCTCATAATTTTTTCAAAAGCTGTCAATGATGCAGGGCAATGGTGCGAAAAACATGCAACCCACTGCTTTCCAATCTCGGGAATCCCAACAAATCACGCAGAAAAAATATCCGATTTTTTGAATAAAAAAACGTTTATTAACACATTGAAATACTTGAGATATTATGTAATAAATTCTATTGATACATGGAACAAAAATATTTTGAAAGGGTCCAAATATTTCTTTAAAAAAACATTATAACATCCTATTGCGCAAAATCCAGATTTCCTATTTGGCATTAGAAAACCACCTCCACTTATACATAGCTACGAAAAATATTTAATTTCTAAATCAATGATATTAAAGTAAATTTTAAAATCTAAAAATATGGAACAAAATATAAGACTACATCAACTTGTTATGATAATTTTCTAAGGAAAGTAACTGTTATAATAACTAAAATTATCAGAATTGTACAATGTTTAAAAAAATATATAGCCCTAATCGTATTAAATGATACAAATATATATTTCTTATATTTTTCCAAAATTTTGCTGAAAACTTTTGATATTTTTATAGTAAAAACTTGTTCCATCATACACTGGTGTGCAAAACTTAAGCAACAGGTATGTGTTTTGCTATAACTTCACGAGAAATCCTCTGAGAGACATGAAATTCAGAAATGAGATACAGCATTTTGTTCTGAAAGAATGACGAAAGCATAGTTGCGCAGAAATGAATACAATGCATATAGTATGGAATCAAACAAAAGAAGGCTTTATTGAATTCATAGTATCGTTACACATGATTGTCTGTCCAAGAGGAAGAACAGCAAGCAGATGTTCCTTAGTATGGGATATGCCCTCCCCTTACTGCAATGGTTGCTTCGCACCGTCTCCCCATACTCAGCACCAGATTGTCCAACAGTTCTTGAGGTAAGAGTGCCCATTCCTCAATCAGCATCGGTTTAATTTGTAGGGTGTTCCCAGGAGGATGTAATCGTGCCGCAAGGCTTCTCCCCAAAGCATCCTACACATGTTCTATCGGATTTAAATCAGGGAAGCACGCCGCCCAATCCATTCGAACTTCACTTTCCAGGAGCTCCTGAACAGCATGAGTCCTGTGTGGCCGTGCATTGTCATCCATAAAAACGAAGTCTGATCCAATGGCACTTCGGAACAGACGTACATGGGGAAGGATCACCTCCTGACAATAGCGATCTCCAGTTACAGAACCTCTGTCGAAAACGTGGAGCTCAGTCCGCCCATTCATCATAATGCCTCCCCAGACGACAACTCCATGACCACCGAAACGGTCTCTTTCCGTGATGTTACTGGGATGAAACCGTGTTCCGACCTCTCTCCAAATCAACTGGCGTTGGGAATCGCTTGTGGTACTAAAACGACTCCCATCTGTAAAGAGGACACGACTCCATTGATGAGATGTCCAGTTTTTGTGCTCCCTGCACCACTCTAAACGGTGCCGCCGGTGGGAAACTGTCAAAGGGATGCAGCGTTCAGGACCGCGGGCGAATAGGCCACCTTTGTGAGGGCGTCTGAACAAAGTAAAACGCGACACTTGTCGCCCCGTTGCTGCATACAGTTGCTGAGCAATGGCGCTTGCTGACCGGTTTCGGGTTCTTTTCATCCACTACAGTTGTTTTCCTGGGACGGCCACCACCAACCTTTCTCACAGCTGTACCTGGGGTTTGGAAGGCTTTCCAAGCGTGCGAAACGACACTTTTGTTGATTCCGAACTCTTCAGCTACACTGATCACACTACGCCCCACCTCCAGCTTTCCGATCATTCTTCCACGTGTGAAATCGTCCAAGTGATTTCTGCTAGCCATATTTCACGAATTAACTCATGTGCACTTGCAGCGAATGTCTTTAATTGCGTCTCTGTCCTTCCTTTTATTGTAGTGTTGAGCTGCGCGCGCCTTCCGCACGTGTTTTGAGTACGCTCACGTCGCCTGTGACGTTTTGTTCCTGATATTTGCATACGTATTACCTTTCTCTTGAATTACGTGTTCATTGTACTGTTCTCAAGAACTCCTTTTCTGCAATTTCATGGCTATTTGCTTAAAATTTGCATTGTTGCTTAAGTTTTGCACACCAGTGTACAAGTAAAAAAAAAATAGTACTACGAAATTTCTAGAATGTGTACTTTTATGTGAAGGGAAGTGTGACGAAAACTGGTACTGGAAAATCCGTTCGATAATGAAGTGGAGTGTTTTAGGTTATATAAAAAGAAGTGTCTTATTT
Source organism: Argiope aurantia (assembly GCA_026543865.1). Taxonomy (NCBI): domain Eukaryota; kingdom Metazoa; phylum Arthropoda; class Arachnida; order Araneae; family Araneidae; genus Argiope; species Argiope aurantia. Next base: position 9,567 of record JAPMOR010065607.1, read on the forward strand.
AATAATCTGGTCTTCTTGCTGGCCATTTCCCTTAACTTCGTTGACCTATTCAACTTTAGACTTATTTTGATTTTTTTGCTCTTCGTACATACTATATAATTATACTCTTTTGCGCTCCGTATATAATAATACGCATCACTTAATATTAAAAAAATGCACTTTTTGTATTAGAGTTTCAACTAATATTCTGAGATCTTGAAGATCACATATTTTGAGACTTTCTTACATTATTTGGAAGATATTTTGATGCACCTTCTGAGAAAAAGCGAAATAATTATACAAAGATTTTTCTTCTATTGATATTTCATATGAACTTGATTCGTGATCAGTTCTTCCCTAAGAATACTAAAAAGGGCCATGTTCTTCTGGCAAAAAATAAATGTCTGAGCTTAAAAGCTTTTAAAAGGTTATGTTACAAATATCATGATAAACAAATAAAATCTTGAAATTAACTTGTAGAAAATACAAAAATCATACAAAGTTTATAAAAAAAATGAAATCCACTGAAATTATTACATAAAATAAAGATCCCCAAATGGTTTCTATTCGTAATTTAAATACCGAATATCTAGCTTATTACTATACAATTTTACAAATTTCAAATTCATTTCGCAGATTTTTCATTCGGATTTAATCAAAACCGCTTTTAAAAAATATATCACATTTATCATATGTATGAAAGTATATGAGGTATTCTAAACCAGTAATAAGGAATCATTTAGGAATTTTTTCTGTAATTTATTTGGAAATAATTCTTTTTTTTTTTCAAGTCATTTAAACACCTTATGAGCTAAAACAACTGACGTTAATTTTCATGAAAAAAAATGGTTATTTTGTTCAGCGAACGAAGCATTTTATTTTATGGACAATTTTAAGTTAAATTCTATTAATGGAATGGAAAGTTACTGAGAAGTGAATAAATGGAATGGTACTGATATGCGTCAAAATTTAATTCAATATTTTTATGAAAATATTAAATAGGCTGAACAATCTTGTTTTAATGTATAAGTAGAAATTTCTTCAAGAAATAGAAAATTTTCTGTTTTCAATTCTCGTATACATTATAGCATAAAAAATATAAATTACGTATACAATTTAATTTTTATTTGAAACATTATAATACATTCTTTCAGTTTTAAATATTATATTTTAATGCCAATTTTAAAGATACATGTTTTTCAGTGAATTATGTAAATGAAAAAATTTACAACAGAAGTTTAAATAAAAAAAATTAGAAGTTTT
>JAPMOR010065611.1:2918-32663 GCA_026543865.1 Argiope aurantia
TGTGTGTGTGTGTGTGTGTGTGTGTGTGTGTGTGTGTGTGTGTGTGTTGGTGCTCTACAGGCCAGACCATTCAACCTACAGGTACCAAATTTGGCACGTGTATACCTTGGAGGCTGGGAATGTGCACCTGAGGATTACTTTTCGAATTTTTAATTAGACTTTTATTTATTTAAAAATTAAGCGAAATTTTGGCGTGTTTCTGCTATAACTTCCGAACATATTACCGCACAAAAATGATTTTTACATGAAGTTATAGATCAAACATTTATCTTTTAAATGATACCAAAGTTTGAATCATAAAATTAAATGTCTATTTTCAATGAATTTTTAAATAAATATTTTAACTATATTTTTCAACAATTTTTTTCGTACAAAATAAAAATGAAATTGAAGCTGCACTAGAACGTTTCGCATTCATGGGAAAAAATTAGCTTTTCTCAAAGTGTTGCCATCACATTGATTAAAGCTCCAATTAAAAATAAATTAAATCTTTTCGGAAATGAAATCTGCAAAAATATAATTTTCAGCACGTGTCTGTAAGAAATGAAACATTATTTTTTTAAAAATAAATTCAAGAAAAATTATTTTATGATCTTTTACACTCTCTATATTATTAATTCAATAAACCAGTTTTATTTTAAGGCAAGTTTTGTTTAATATGAACAGGATATCCATTAAAATTAGGACCACACAGCTAATTTGTAAACCTTTAGTATGACACAGATCTGCTAAAATGGTCTAAATGGGAAATGATTATATTTTATGTAACTTGATTCAATAAATGCTCTAATAAATAACGAATTTTTGATTTTACATAACGCTTCTGCTGTGGAAATCACGAATGACAAAATGTTCTTGAAACAGTAATATGTTAAATAAAAAGAGTTAATTTCCAATCAACTAAATCAATCACTTAAACTGACTGATTTATAAATATTTGAATATCACTATTCAATAAAAAAAGAATTTTAGATTTTCCATCGATTGTTTCAAAGAAAATACGCCAATCAGCGCGCAGGTTTCTCAATATTAATTGGCCTAAGATTATGAAAATGTTGAGTTTTTCTAACTTTTTAACATTCAAAACTTCATAAATAAATCTTAGTTGATCGTGGGAAATAGAAACATTCATTCATTCATTTATTTAAAATTTCGTGTGTCCAGAATATTTCTCAGAATATCATACCTTACTGAATTAAATTTAGACTTACATTTATAGGTCGGAACAAAATATTATTGATTACATTTCAATCCTTTTGAAAGCAAAACTATAAGCTGAATTTTATGCTGAATCTGAGAAATTTTTGTTGAATTATTCTTTGAGATATTACATAAATTATGAAAAATATTTTGTAGTTCATATAAGACTTAAATACCGAGTGATTCTGTTTGCAATACTCATAATCAATAATAATAATAAATAAATAACAATAAAGATGATAAATAAAATAAAACGCATAGTTTTATTAAAAACTATCTTTATATTAAGTGCAATTTCATCATTTCCACTTTAAATTAATGTTGAAGTTTTACCGGAAATGACAACAAATTAGCAAAATATATATAGTAAATTGAACGAAACGATCTAAACAACAATATAAGTTTGGTATGATTATCAAAATTTGAAGATTAAAAATTTTTTGTTTAAGAATCTATTAAGAGACCAGTTACTTAAAATATTTAATTGAAAATTGTAGCGAGCGGTAATATTGGCGAACCTTCTGGTCGCCAAAGGCGGCTAGTAATTAAATAAATTAATGATTAAATATATTTAATGTTATTTTTAGTTGGCCATCTACAGCCTTCTATTAGAAATACGTTCTTGTTCTTTCAAATACTATTATAAAAATTAGTCATATTTTGAAGATATCAAATTTAAACGGTACTTTAAAGTACCGTCGGTAAATAAGAAGTTAAGTAGAAAGTTGTATCTTGTATTTTAAAGCTTTTATTCTTTATTTTTTTTCATGCAATCGACAAATTAAATTTTTCAGATGAAATTTAAAGTTTCTCTTTATGAAATTACATCCAAATGCGTCACTTAGTGATTTGAAAATACACAATTAACCGGCGGGAGTATATTAGTTATATAAAGTAGAGAAACTACAATTATATTCAGTTAAATTTAATTTTTTCTATAATTATACAAATTTCAATCAGTGATTAAAAAATATTTGTTGGTAGCGTGACTTATATCAATATTTTTTTTCCACAAGATATAGTATTTGCTTAGAGCATGACTGTTATCTAAAATAATAATTAATTTTTAATAATATAATTTAATTGTATTTTCCTTGAATGTTAATTGCTTTTTTAAAGCCCTAAAAAAGCGTTCAACTGATAAAAAATCAATTGCTAGTGAGTACTCCATTAATATTCTGTGTTAACGGCCAATTTCTTCCAAGGTGATTTGGAGATACAGATTGCTTTGAAGAATGAGCAGATTAATTAGGGAATTAATTAATATTTGATTATATAATTAGCAAATTATCTAATAGGGGATTATATAATATTCTTTTTTAAAGAATTAAATTCCGGAAACATAATTTTATCTAGAAAGCTTCTGTATCTGTTTAATATTAACCCTACAATGAAGGATTATTATTTTAAGAAAAAGCTTAATAAATGTATGCTTTTGTGTATATTCTAGCTGATACACTTAGCTTTTCCTAGGAATAAAAATCTTCATTTAAATATTTATAGCGTAAAAACTACTTCTGTATAAAATATAATTGCTTAGAAAGCCTTTTATTATTTATACAATTTATAGAAGGATGAAGGAAATAGACGTGTAAGAGCAGGCTTTCATAAGATTTGCCAAGAAGACTTATTCTATGTCATAAAATAATATAAATTTTCGTTGTAGACAGAGTGAAATTTTAAAAAAATTATTGATGATAATTTTATTAGCAGGTAGGTGCTTGAAGTTTTATGCCATCGCAATAAGTACAAATGCGTCGTATAATATATCGTAATTTTATTATGATAAATTTTTTTTCTGAAAAAAATTACGCACATCTGTTTTAATTTTAAAAGAAATTCTATGATTTTCAAAATATGGTAATCAATCGATTGGAAAATAGATTTTAGCAGACTCTACCACTGACATCCCAAATCATAAATAGTTAAATGCTAGAAAAACATTCAGTTATTCGGTAAAATTTCTTACTCGGGATAACATATATCGCTTTTGCCTGTTTAGAAAGTTTATTTTATATAAAGTGATCAAAGAAAATTCAGAATGACTTTGAATACTTTCCAAATGTATTTATACTCTTTTGAAAGTACTACGTTTTAAAATATTATTTGAATTCAGAATCGAATAATTAGATGAGAAACTAAATACAAATAAATATAATTATCTTTGAAACAGAGAAATATATACTATATTTAAATTAGCATTATCTACTTTTACAAAATCACATTTTAAATTTTATAGAGTTAGAAGAATATAATTTTTTTAAAGAAATATAATACTTTATAAAAACCAAATTTATAAATCAGTATACACAAGAATTACTGATTTTTTAAAATCAAAGTCTATTATATTAATAAATCTGTTTATTCAAGAATTAACGCTGATTCAAGTAGTAATGAAAATACTTTATTTTTATTGATGTATTAAATTTAATTATCAATATTAAATCCCTTCATTAAGATTATTGGGGCTTCTTATCAATGGAAATGTTTGTTTATAAATTATATTCTTATATAGTAGGAACCCGTATTGTGTCTACATTCTTACTGCAAATTAATTAATGTTGGGTTTATTTTCCTACATATTTAATTGGGTATTATTATGAAATTTTATATCATAGATATCCAGAAGTTCAAGGGAAATCAAACTCACTTTGTTTTCCTTTTATTTCATGAAAAATATACTAATGATTATTTACGATTTTGGATATTTTTTGATGTGGCGAGGATGCATATTTTTATATTTCTGATTCTGAGTATATTTCGCATTTATAATAAATTTTGTTCGGTTATAAATTTTTATAAGTTTATAGTCTATTTTTATGTGTATTTAAATAAGTTGATTTCTTTCAAGTTTGTAGTTATGACTCTTATCAATTGATTTGTGTCCCATAAAAAATACACTAATTCAATAATTCTAGAAGTTAATTATCTTTTATCCTATAAACATTCTTGCATTTTTTTAGCATACCACTGATAATGAGTTTTAGACTCTATAATATTTATAATAATGAATCACAAAATTTAAAATGGAAAATAATTAAATCAAGAGGTTTCATTTCTTCGTGTAGCAATAAACGAGTATTATAAAAAAAATGTTTCTACTAAATTTATTTTAAAGAACACTTTACATTGATACTTTTATCTTGATAATGAATATTGTACTATGCTTTATTTGTATTTCGGTAAGGTTTTCAAATTCCTGATTCCCCCATATAAAAAAAGTGAATCGGAAAATTAATCACAAAATGAATTCTAAATGATATCGGGTATCGTGGAAAAAGATGATTCATTTTTTAATTTAAGAGCAGATTTTTGTTAAATGCTCCTCCAACATTCTAGGGTAATTCATTTCTTTGTATGTCGGTTATTGCGAATTTATAGCTTACAAAATCTAAACTAATATTGCTTCATGTCTTGATCTTCTTGTCTATGAAATTATACAATAACATAAATCGCAAAAATATTTTGAATAATAAACCAAATAAAATCCATAAACACATAACCAAATACTAACAGCAAAAACTGCAAAACCATAAAAAAACTTGTAATAGCTTTTCTAAGAATGACCATATATATAATATTGTTGCTTCTTAGCAAGTTTAGTTCAATCACTGGGAAGATCGTTTTACGATCAGCTCTGTTGGATGCTGATCGGATGCCGAATCAGTGATCCCAGGGCTTGGCGATCATTTGGCAACTTGGCGACGAATTTGGCGAATTAGTCGACAAAATAGATAATACTGGAATCTTCTAGAATTATGGCAATAGAGCTATAATAGTTACTGAAATATGCTTGACGGTTCGAGAACATTCTCTGCCGCGTCTCGGGAACTATAAAAGACCGTGCGACCGAGCTGGAGAATCTTTGAAATCTAAGAAAGTTAAAGGTTAATAGTTGAACGAGCTCTCCCTGAGCGCTTTAAGCAGCTTATCATTGCTGTGCTGTGTTGTACTGTTTGCGTGCTAATGTTTGCGAGAAGTGCTGCTGTGTATTGCTTGTGGGCGTCTCGGTAGAGAATTTGTTGTCTGCATATTTGTGGCTTCGTGTTTCATAAAAGACGTCGTTCGTTATTTAGGCCTGCTGATTGTTTTCACACCATACACCCATTATAAGTGAAACCGGTACTTTACGGACTAAGTGGAATTGAAGTTCCGTAACAATATATATTTAGAAAATTTCTGTTAGAAATTTGAATGGTTATGACTAATTGGTGTGATTGTTGTTGACAAATTTTCTTATTTCACTAGGGCTTCTAAATAATACGATTTTTTATCAGTATGGTTTACAAGACACCCGACATATGTAACTGCGTCATTATGAAAATAAAGTGTGTATTGCCTTCTGTAGTACCACTGTTCTGAGCAGTTAGCTTCACAGAGAGAGAGAGAGATTTAAAAATGTTTTAATGGACATTGAATGGATGCCAAGTCAATGGAACCGGGTTTTAGCATTAATCTTGGATATTATATTGGAGCATTGGGGATAAATTTGGCGACTTTGTCAACATATAAAAATTATCTGCCTTATTAGAAAACCTATATAAACTCAGTGATGATGTATATCACTAATCTAGTTAACCCTCTCTTTAAAGTGTTGATACTTGAACGATCTCTCTAATTGTTTGCAGTTTTACGGATATTTTGAAGATTTCCATGGCGACTCCTAACCAGCGACAAACATGGAGGTCTTGAAAATGCAAGAATTATGGCAATATTTCTATAAGGAATGGAGACCCGACTACTTTTGTAGATCATCCCCTCCGTAAGAAAACCCATAAAAGATGAAATGTCTGAACAGAAAGTGAATTCTCTCTTTTAATTATTGATTCTGGATTGAACTCTACAGCTTTAATGTTGCTGGTATTTAATAAAAATTTGCTGTTTGCGAGTGTATTGCTGATTTTTGTAAATGCTGTCTTTGGGTACGCTTTGACTCAGTTATGCTATCTTGTTTAGGGTTTCTTTCATAGAATAAATTGTCATCTTATCGAGTTTGCTATGCTTTTCTCTATAAAATCATGAGACGGCTTTCCATAACAAATTGTTTTCGATAAAGTATGATCAGTTATTTTATGAAATAAGGTAGACATTCTAGAAAATAACTGATAAATCGTGATCAATTATGTTATAAAATAAGTAGGAATTGTAAGAAATAGCTGAATTACACACCTTAACGGTAACATATATAACAAAAATAAACATATACTAGATTAAATTACAGATTAATAAATTATAGTTAAAAAACAGCATTGATCTGAGAGACTGCCATATCCAAGTTAATGAATAATGCAAACAGTTACCAGGGTTAATACAATTTAAATCGTTGCCTTTAAACGCGAATCAAAGTACTACCACCAATTTGTTACACACTCAAGGGTGGAAAATAAAAATAGTCACATTCTGCAGATCCACGCAAGAAACTTTCTCATTGATAGCATTCCATAGACTCATGTATGCATTGTTACAGTTTTATTTTCTCGACAGAAGATAGTTTTCCAGAACAGTTTCCCTTCATTACTCGCTGATTAGAATGAAGGGACATTTCCATGCGTGTTTATTTTGGACAACAATGCAACACCGAATAAAAATATATTCTTCGACAGAAGCTAAAATTGAAGAAAATGAATATTTTATCCTTTATTTAGTAATAGATTAGCATAGGTCGAGAGATTAATTTCTGGCAATTTGCATTCCTAAACATGACAGCAGATATTCTAGAAATGTATAATCTGTTCTCTTAGAATTTTAATTCTTTACTGGTTAGAAATAATCAATCGTATGTTACTATTCGGTGTATCTAAGTGTGAATTTGTAGACAATAGATTCTATATATAGCTCTTAAAGATTATTAGAGGTACCCATAAATATTTTCTTTGAAATTTTAACCTTTCAAAGGATATTTCATGACATTTTCAAAATTTTCTATTTTTAAAATTATGTTAGCGTATTATTTTTTTCAAAATTTTATGACTTTTTTCATCACTTCTATTCTGCTAATAAATTTAAGACATCACATTTATAATCTTTTTATTTATTTATAAAGAAAAAATATTTATTTGATTATTCGGAAATTTCTAAAACGTTTTATGATAACGCGCAACTTACATTTTTTTTCACTATAGTTTTATATTTTACAAGATATAATTGATATTAAATGTTTACTTCAAACAAAAAAAAAACTTTCCTTTCTTTCTCGGAAACTTTTTGGAAAAAATCCATAGTAACTATCGTTTAAAAGAATTTCTATATAAAAATATCATGACTACAAATTATTTAAACTAAAACAGCCATCTAAAATCATAAGCATCTTGCGTATCATTATTCATCCATCTATACATTTTTTGATATTGAACATGTATTGTACAATTCATCTTATATATTATTTTTATTTAATTTACTAATATTGCTGCCTCAAAAAAGAATCAATGACTCTCTTGCCATCACCTACTAATTTTGCCACATCATGACTTTTATGCGAATGTGTATTTTTGTGAAACTCGCCTGTCTTAAAAGTTTACCACGTAAAGGCCACGTATCATGTTGCCACTCGGGAAAAAGCAAAACGAAAAAGGATTAACGCATTTTACGTTACATCTATACTACTAACGTTTAAAAGATAAGCCTTTGTATAACTGATAAAATGTTGATCAAATGAAAAAATAGTTTTAAAAATAAAACAATTTTAATAATTTCCGAGTTTAATAATTTTCTCAGATCAATATTTAACTTTTGTTTTGTAGACAACTTCTTAGTTTTTCATACTTATTATTTTAGTCGTCTTTGACGAGAAGCAGATTCAACTTGCATATTGTCTATATTTAAATTAAATCTTTTGGATATAACTTCATGTCCGTGATTCTTCCGAATTTTCAGACATTAAAGTCAAGTTATTTTAATTATCTTGTATATGTTTTATTCAATGAGCATATAAATATTTCAAACTGAGACCAGTTCCTTGTTATTATAGTGCTATTAAAAACATAATTATGGCTCATTTAGCTTCTAATTTCGTTGTATTGCAATTTTTCTTTCCTCTTGGTCTTGTAAATTATACAGATATTAAGTAGATTCCCAAGGTGTCTTTTCGCGTTAAATCAAAGATGTTCTATGTTTTTTTATTAATTTTTTTCTGTATGTTGTACTGCTTTTTAAATAAGGCTTCTGTTGTTTTCCGCCAAATGGCACTATAGCTGAGCTCGTTGAATAGCTCATAGCCTTTTTACTATATCTAAATACCACGTTTATTGCAATAGTTGACGCTGCTCTCAAATTAATGTGAATAAGGACTTTAGTGGCCACCATATATGAAGATATCTGATAAGATAAGATGAAGATAGAATCTCTGATACTATATAATTAAATCAACGATAGGAGATCACGCATATATAATACTTGGTTAAAAAAAGATTTAATTTAATATATTTAATTACCATACATTTCATTTATATTTATGTAAGAAAATTTTAGAAGATGTATCAAGTACTTTTGATTTTGTAGATACAGAAATGGTCGTTTTTAACCTGCATACTATATGTAATTAGAGTGATGGAAAAAATTGCATACGATGAAAAAAAAGTACTAATATCATAAAATTTACATTTATGAATTAAAAAATCTCGTATTTGTTTAAACATTATACTTTTTCACATCTAGATACGAACGAAGTTTTGCATACATGTTTCTTAGCACCTAGAAGGATTAAATGTTTTATTAAAAATGTTACTACGAGTCTGTAGAGGACTCAAAAGAGGAATAAAACATTACCGTTTTTTGACATAGCTTCTGAATAATTCATTTCAAAAAACATTCTTATACAATTTTAAAATTAAAAAAAAATGCTTTCTTGTCGCATAAATATCATTGTCGTAATAGTTTTTTCGATTTTTAATCATGTTTCAAAATTAATTAAAAAAGAACTTGAACCAGCATTAATTTTTTAATGCGTCCAGTTGGCATCTGCCTTTTTCTTTATTTTTTTTATTTTGAGTTCATTGGATAAAATTGCGACTCATTTGATTAATTTGTTAGTTTTTATTGCATTTTTATGTGCCAAATGGCTATACTAAAGCTGCCATTTATCACAAAGCTTTAGAATAGTGATTATTTGTATTTAAGGCTAAGAATTCTAAAAATATAAGAAGGCGAAAATTGTTGAATATAAATGATTATTCTGTAATTCACCTAGAACCAATAAAAAATAAACAGATGGACGGGTGCATGTTTGGAGAACACGAGACATTCTTTCTATAAATTGTATGATATAAAATCCATTATGCAAGGAATCCAAAATCAATAATCTCAGGTAAAAACAAATGACAAATCAAGACTAAAACGGTATCATATAACATTAATTTATACGAGAAGTCCGAAATCGTTTTATTGTTCAAAATCTTGAGAAACAAAGCGTTCATCTTTAATTGACAGTCAATATTTTAGTTGCAGTATTAAGACGCTCATAATCAATGCCAACATCTATTGAAAGAAGGCAGTTTCCACTACTGGAAACTAAAAGGTTTTCTCTTTCAACAATTTTTCGGCGAATAGCATTTGCATTGTGAGAAGAGCTTTCAAGAGAGAAGAGCTTTCAAGAAAAGTTTATCTTCATCGCACGCTCATTATAATAAACAGACACTTCCGTGCGTGTTGATTTTGGACAATAGGGAAGCACAAAATAAAAATATATTTGGCGGGAAAAGCGGAAATTAAATGAAAGCTTTGTTGATTTTCAACTAAATAGCAAAGTGGATAAGCTTGAAGCGAGAGGAAATATTTTTATGGTAGGAATCAAGCTGCTGATGGCGAAAACATAGTGAAAGAATCATGTTTGCTAAAGATTTTAATCATTAATTTATCAAGCTTAGATTAATTTGATTTAGTTTTATAGTTCGTGTGGTTAAAGCTGCCATTTAAATGAGATTAGCAGCATTTATTTTTGTCTCTAATGTTCTATGTTGAGTTTGAATTACTTTAGAGGGATGAATTGGTTTACACATAAGTTATTTTTGTACTTTACTTTCTCGTATACGTGATATGGAAAAAATGTTGCAGTAGGTAAAAATTCAAAATAGAGCTTTTAAGCAATCTCCATGTTTTAGACCTCACTAAGTTCGAAAAACACATTTTGGGAAAATGCACCTCTGTCTGTTCCTCTGTCTGTGAAAGAGATAACAACAAAACAAGTTAAGCTAGGCGATTGAAATTTGATTTACCGTTCGTGGGCCAAACTTGTAGATTTCTGTCTAATTTTGATGAATATTCGTTCAGTGGAAGTCTGGCTGTTCGAATATATATATATACGATAACTACAATACGAAGAAAATCAGATAAATTTCGGTACAAGAAGTTGGCATCTATAGAGTAAACATCAAATTTTACGCGAAATACAAATAGAGGCTGACCATCTGTAAGTCCGAGCATTCAGAAATATCTAAACGTGGTAACTCGAAAACCCCATGATTTAAATGTACTAAATTTTGTTCCGGGTCTGGGGATTAGAAGTGCTTTGTATCAAACGTTTGTTTCAATCGGTTAGGAAAACACGTCTAAAACACAAATCTGATTTTCTAACCCTTTTAACAGCATGCAAGGAAGTAATTTCCAAAGAACACGCGAAGAATAACACGATAGATTTAGTGGAAATTCTAATCTATTTCACACTTATGGCAGGCGAAACGTTCTCTTGGATAACACCTATATTAGAGAATACGGGTGAAAGTTTCGGTGAGACCACTTCTACTTATTTTTACCTTGTTACCTCTCTTTTTTGTTAGTTCTAAAAGAACTACAAAGATTTTTCAGACACAGGTATACGGTTGGTTAATTTTTTTAAAAGAAATTATAAATAAATTAAGGGATTAAATATTATCCTGGCATATTACATTGAAAAATTTCTGAAATGGTATACAGAGCAATTCTCGAGAGTTACAACTAAATTCAAGATTTTAGAAATTCTCTGATTGTCAGTATAACAAATCATGATAATAAAAATTTTCATCTTTTTTTGAAGCTTCTGTATACATTTTTATTAAACTTAGCATAAAAGATCGAAAATTAACGGAATATATTATTTTTGATATTAACCTGTACGATTGATCTTACAATGTTTCAACTGCTTTTAAAATAATAAATATTGTCCTCTTTTCACATATTGAAATTTTTTGTTGAATTGAAATGCTTTGTTTATGAAAATTGTTTGTTGATATATGTGTCTGCGACTTTTCATATTTTTTGTGTTCGCTGTTTTCAAATACTTTTTCATAAACAATCCTTTCTTGCCTAAATGTCTTCACATATGTACAAAACTTGCTCAGAATCAAAGAATTGTTCTATAGTTTATGCAAAAGAAGAAAACAAACTGGGTATTGTATCTTTATCATTTACCTGCATGCAAACTCTTTTATTTAAGACTTGGTTTTGATTTAGCTTATTTTTACATTTGTGTTTGTTCAAAATATTTGTTGGGAATAGATAGATTCTATATAATATCTACATAGATAAAGACATAAAAGATATATATAAAAAAAGAATTTAACAATATCGTGAAATTTAGAAGATATATTAATCAAATATTTCTGTTTCTAAATAGTGCCATGAAATTATGGGATTGTCTCCATTAGAAAGATTTATATACACAATAAGTAAAACTTCAGTAATTCACTTTACAGTTAAAATAACACGGTGTTAATGAGTGTAGGTTTTAAGCGGTCATGGGAATGTTGATTATATCTTTGATTAAATTTGATTTCAGATAAATCATAATGTATTTGAACCAATTGGTTTCTTGAGGCGTCTATTATAATATAAAACATATTGAAGAACAGAGCGAAATAATTAACTCATACATGTGAATCAACACATTTTCGCATGATAAATGCAATATTTTTGATTTTTGGTTGCATTTTCACATTTTGATATTTCAGCTGGTATCAGATTCAGATCATGCAGTTATGGATTTGGGATTATATTTTGTTTTATGTGGAGTGATTTATCGATTATAGCTTCTCAACAACAGTTTCATATTGGATTTTCTATCTGACGAAATGACGAAGCAACCCCACCAAACAGAATTTTATATTGAATTAATTAGTTGACATTTACGGCAATCACAATAAATATCTAGCTGAAGTGGTCCGCTATAATTCGCTACCGAATGAAAGCTTAATGCAACTATTTTGGAGAAATCTTGGCATCTTCTATAAGAGGAGTATGTCGTAATTTGAAAGTCGCCAAGAAAGCTGGAGGCTCTACGAATCAACAATCACCACCAATCTTTGTTTAAGAAGCCCCCTCCCCCCCCCTCCCAAAAAATGGCAATCAATGTAAAATACGAACGCCTTAAAATCTTCAAATGATTAATGTTACTATGTTCTGAATTCCATATCACTTTTCTTGGTAACACTCTACAGAATTTATTTATGCCTATTATTCATAAGTGAAAATGGATATGATTTGGAATATGTGATTTTCCTTTCATGATTATCATTATATTGAACTTTTCGTTTATCAGAACTAAATATTTTATAGTTTTAATAGAGATGATATCCAATTGATTTATCCCATATTTCATCAGTCACAATGGACTTCAGAAATTTAACTTAAATTTAATATAAAAATATATAACGTGGATGCATTTTATTACAATGAATAAAAACAACAACACAATAATCGGAGTACACATCTCCTATCTCAGTATATTTGATGCAGCATTTCCAATGATACCTCATTCGCCAATAAATCTCAACCACCACTCAGTTTTATATATATAATAATATTAAATGTGTAACCTTCGATGACCAGTTGTTCGTCTTTTATATTCCTAGCGTTAATTTATCAATGTCAAGAAATTTTCATTAACTACATATATCACAGCAAGCTATTATTTTAAATTATCCTTGCGTAATAAAATGTATTCTGATTGTTTAGTTAGGCTAGCAAAGTTGCAAAAGTAGTCTAGTTATTGGAGCTGGAATCTGTGTTTGATTTTGTGATATCTTTAGAAGAAAAAAGAAGCCTGGAAAAAAGCAGGTGATCATTGATTATGTATCTTTAGGCCAAGAGCTTTTGAAATAAAATTTTGCAAAATCAGTATTAGAATTCAGACCGGGATCTGTATTTTCCCCTTAGAGAATGCACAATCAAGTAGTCATTTTTAGATTTTTTTGAAAGTGGAGATATTTGGGCATAGGAAATCTTTGAAGATGTGTCCTTTTGTATAAAATAAATATTGGCGAAATCAGTCTCGTTTTTGAGGCTGATTGATGAGATAACTTGTTTTAACAATTCTCCTTAATGTATAGATACATTATTTTTTTACTTAGTGATGATAAAACGAACTAATTTTAATTTTGCACACCTAATATATGTTTGCTCTCAGCGTCCAGATAAAATGTAAGTGATTTAAAAATATCGCAATATATATTTCATTTAAAAATTATTTAATTCATCATATCAATGTTTTTTATATGTTTATGAAAGAGGAAATCAAATTATTAATTTTCCAATAAGATACTACTAAATATTAAAGTTTTTTTTTCCATTCGTGTAAATTTTGTCCCTGTTATCCCTAGACAATATTATAAATTTGCATATACTTTTTAAAAATTATGCATTATAACTACAAATTTCAATAAAAAGCCGTAAGGAAAGTAACATCCGTTATACTACGACAAATAATAAACCAGTCGTAAAATTTTGTCCTTTCTTCCTCTTTCAACTCAGTTTCTTTTTAAGCACAATATATTCAAGTAAGTAAGACAGAAAATAATTTGGGAAATTCAATAATTCAATGTGAGAGAAAACAAAAACTAGAGATTTGAAAATATTAGCCTAAGTAGTGCCTCAAAAAATTTGTATACGGTAGACACAATTTCTAAGATGTCATTGTTTAAACATGAATAATGTTTCGTTTTATAGCTGTTTTATGTTTCTATGATTAAATCAATATCACTAATTGTGGTTTAAATCACTAACTGTCAATTTTTAATTTTTTTTTCTGGATAAATTTTATATATGGGCACAAAAAGTTGTATAACGTTATAATTTTATTCAAATTGTTCTGTTTTGAAAATATCTGATTTTGTTGAAAAAGGGCATCATTATAAAGTAAAAATAAAATCATTTTAATAAAAAAAAAGACGGGGAAAGTATTATATTGTTTCTAAAACCTCTAAATTACATATTTATATACAGTCTTTCATTATAATATAAAAATCCAAACAAAAGAAAATGCTTCAAATATGACAATTCTGTTCCTTTTAACTTACAGATTTTAACTTTATTCGCTTGTTGTAAAGAAACGAAGCAGAGAATACAAACTTTCTGCTACACACAAAATAAACTGATGTATAGGGAAGAGCTGTTAGATTTACCATCTATGGTTCTGGCACTGAATGAACACAAAATACGGATCGTGGCAAACTAAGGGGTTAAATTTGCAAATTGCATTATCAATCCATACAATATAATGAAAAATATACCGGTTTCCCATGATTGACAACATAAGCATTCGTTAATACAACTTGAATGTTTAATCATTCTTCCGTTTTCTAGATCTATCTCATTTATATTAATTACAGAATCTAAATTATGGTATGTTTAGTATAAACCAATAGGATTTATTTAGGCAATATCGATAAATAATAATCCAAAATGAAACTGAACTGTGCAAGTATTTTATTACGATATAATCTTTATGCAACACGCTTTAATAATTGCATCCTTGTATATTAGCCAGTAGTTAGCCAATAGTTACTATTACGATCAGTTCCCGACTTAATGTTTCTTAACTAGGTCAAGCTAATAGACATATTTTATCTTCAAGTGTCCAAAATGTTAAATATATAACATTTTGGGATTCTTACCGAAACATAACTAATTTATTGACTGACTTATGAAGGATTCTGAAGAATTAATCTTTCCTAACAAATAGGATTAATGAAATATATATAATTTATTTCTCAGGTTTTGTGAATAATATATAAACTATAATTATCTATAAGATGAATATATATAAGATAAGATAAAAAAAATAATATATAAGATGAGTATATAAACTATAATTATATGAAATATATAAAAATTACATTTATTTATTAAGCAAATAAAATGTATAGAAATTATGTTAGGTAATATGTTAGGATAGTATTTGATTTAAATTAAATAATTTTGAGTCAATAGTTTGTTTTAGCACAAAATAAATTTATTATATTTAATGAAATTCTATTGCTAGAGATATCTGCTCTCATTTCTGTTTTTACCATAGCAGATAAGCAATGCACTAACGCCAAACATAAGCATCTAATCTATCTAATTTATAATTAGTACAAATATATTTTAATGGCGTGTAAATAACTATTGTTGGATGCATCTGTCTTAACCCTTTCTAGGGCCATGGGAAGTATGCTTCCCACCAAATTTATCAATCTTTGAAATTATGTAGGTTGGCATAAGTTCTGACAAATTTTTTTAGAAAGACAGAAACTTAGATGCTTTAGTTCTTTATCTCACACAAAATGAGGTATCTTGATTTGTTAATTAATTATTAACCAAATTAATTAATGAATCAAATTAAATTTATCTAATAAGCAAAATGAATCCCTTTTCTTATTCTAATTTCAAGCCTAAAAATATTTTAACCTTATGACTAGAAAAAAATGGCCCTTTAAAGGGTTAAATATATTTATTTTCTCTTGCATCGTTTCGAGTACTGTACTTGATAAAAGGTGCAACTTCTGAATTTTTTATTTTTCTGCTGTATAGACGTCTGGTTTAGGGAAATATATTTTATTGTGCCTTAGCTACTTAACATTTCTACATTTTTTAACATTCTACTGATCTGAGATAATCTTTCGCCAGAAAAATCCCCATTCTTCCTACACTCGCAAAAAATAAGATTTTTTTTTGTCCTCTTAGCATCTTCGATATTACAACTTTCAATTCATCTATTATCCTTAGGTCCTTTGTTTCTTAAATTGCTTTAACCAAAGCCATGTTAATATTTTAATATCAATCATATGTACGATGAATCTGAAATAGCTTTCACATGCGACTACTTTATACAAATTATACGGACTTGTTCCGCCATCTTTAGGCGCCAAATGAAATTATCTTTATTATTTACGCAAAACCGCTATATTGAGTTATCTAATTTTATCTCATAAATTAAAAAGACAAATCAAATATATTTGGTCATATTTTTAATGTTAGTATCTTCACCATAGTCTTTATTATACATTCACTAGCTATCAAGAATTTTCGTGTGACATTTCAAAGTAAAATAAAATTGAACCATGGTGCGAATAAGATCCATAATCTTCTCTTTTCTGTTCTAAAATGGATTTCTCTTTTAATTTTATTCCAAGACAATCCATTAAACTGCTTTCCTTTCTGGGGATAGTCAATGTGTTTTCGTGCAATCAATATCATTTTTTTAATCTTATAATTTCAGTAAGGATGATTTCAAATCGCACGCAATCAAAAAACAAATTTAAAACTTTTAACCAAATTCTTTTATTGGTTTACCTTAATAGTCCTTAAATATCGTTGAAATCCCTAAGCTGATTACAATGCAGCGAAAGAATAAAAATTTAGTTGAAGAGGACGTCGTCAATAGGGCTCATTTACATATTCTATCGATTAACCATTTTTAAGTTTTCGCCGAAGAAATTTGATGGAGGAAATTAAAGGAAGAAAACTTAAGTACTTAAAATCTTTAATAAGGCATTCCAATAAATTTTCTGGCTGAAACTATATTTGTTTTTGCATTCGAGAGAACAGCAGTTGAAGTTTAATTATCAATGGCTCGTTACCTTTAGTTTTACCTTTAGGTTTCTTTAATTGATTCGATTGAGAAATAACGAAAACACTTTAAAAGTATTGTGAAAAATTTGAAAAGAAATCATTGAAATCATTAAGTATCTTCTAATTCCAAATATTTCGATAAAATAAATTAAATTTAGTCGCAAGTAGAAATAATAAAAAGTGAATTGTGAAGTTTCTACTGATAAATATAGAATCCTTTTAGAACATAAAAGTGTAGATCAAGAAGGGAAATAATCAGATGAGTGTAGAGCGAATTTAATACATCTGAACAGTAACAAATCACTTTCATTTCACACAAAAAAAAAACCATGAAGCAAGAGCAATAAAAACACAGTTGAGTTGTACACAAAAATCGGTACTTGTAGATATTAATAAAAAGCACAGGGAAAATCATTTCCAAAATAATAGAAACTTCAGAAAGCATCAAACTATAACGGATGGCAATATGATAACACCCAAAAAAGGGTAATAAATCTTCATGTTAAATCTTCTCTTTTTTTTATAGTCTTCCAACAGGTTTGGAATGTTCAAGAAAAATTACGCGACTGATTCTTAGTAGAAATGGAGTTTAAACTTTCACGTTTACAAAAGCATTTTGTTCATGAAAATTGGAAATATGTTTGAGCCTTTTGTTACCAAAGTTGACAAATTCATCGCCAAGTCACCAAATGGTCCGATATGGAGCCAATAGTGTTGGCCACTGGCGTCCATTCCGCATCCAATAATAATATCTTTCTGGCAATGAGGCAAATGTTGCAGGATAGCTGTATCAGAAATTCATGACAATATATAATTGACTAAGCCTATTCAGCGTTGAAAAATATATTTAACATTTATTAAACAAAAGACCAATTATAAACATATTATTTCCTTGTTTGTTCCATGAACATTGTATAGCCACGGTATAAATAGGTTCAATAAAACAACGAGAATGCTCTCGAATCTCAAATATCTTCATTAATTTGTCAATTATTTTATTCTTTTTTTTCCTTTCCTTTCTTCTTCCTTTCGTTTCTTGAAGTCAAAGTGTAATTTGGTATTAAGATAAAATATCAAATTTTATTTATTTAACTTATACAAAAAATATAATACACAAACTCATTGTCACATTTCTCCCATCTTTTATAATATTCGATTTCTGTATGTATATATATTTTTTTAATTTATCTAACTGTCTGTACTTTTAAGCAATCGCATTATACACGTATAAGTACATGGATGGAGAAACCAACGGATTTTCTTTAGTTGAATTTCTACCAAAATTTCATACAGATATTAATTTTGCTATATAGATCAAATAACAAATTTCAGTTGTCAAGTTACGTTTTTTAATTGTCAAGTTTATTGAAGGGCAATTAGATATTATATCAAAAAATGCTTTTCTTGAAATAAAAAAATATCAGACACGTATAGATTTATAAAAATTCCCTGAAAAGATATTTTAACAATTATGATAATTTAATTTTGTCTACTTGTTAACCAAGGAATTATAAAAGTTGATCAATCTTTAAAACAGGATTTCGTTGGAAGAAGAAAATTGTATTTATAATTCAAATCGGTTTATATTTTGTCTTTCCTCCTATTTAAATCAACAAAAAACTAAATAAAAATATTTACCAAAATTTTCTTTATAACAACTAAAACTCGTGTTATATCCAGATATGATTAATGCATATAGTCATAAGGAAATCTAGGAAACAAAATACATAATTTTAAATAATTTTTTAATCTTCTTTTTTAAAAGATTTTTAATGCTCGGAATCTAATTTTTTTTAAATTTTTTCATCATTATCAAGCTAAACAATTTTTGTGAAACTCTTTATTATTTTGTAATTTTATTTAAAAATAAATTTTGTCTAATATTTTATAAATATTAAATTTTTATTTTTATTTCATTTTTTCTCAATTAAAATTGACTTTTAACTATCTAAATGTAGTCGAAAGCTACACCTATTTGAATCTGCGATGCTTCATTTTAGTAAACTTTATTATAAACTCCATATAAATTCTTTAAAAAGTAAGGTGCATAAAGCATTTCAAAAACATTTAAAATCAAGAAAAAATTATCAAACTTACTTAATAGAAATTCTTCAATTATTCATTATTTCAAAATATAGTATTTTGTTATTCTATTTGAATCTAAGCTTAATTTAAATTATTTTTAACAATTATATTAAAAATTTTTAACAAATATATTTCCTTAAAATTTCTTTATAAGAAATATTTTCATCCTTCTTTCGGTTAATCATTAATATTTCGATTAATCATTAATATTTATAGAATCGAAAGAAAGTAGTTAATAATATCACCTATGACAGTAGAATATAGAATAAAGAAAAAGGTTTTTCTAATTCTTTCTTTAACAATGTAACAAATGATTAATAGCAATCAACATATTCTCTCCTGTGTTCGTGGCGCCATCTAAGATGGAAAAGGTGAATTTTTTCTTAAAATTCATTCAATTAATGTCAAGTTATCTCGTACGTTGTATTTGCTACGAAATTTAAATTTTTTTCACGAATTATTAAATGATAATTTGAAAATTATATTTATTCAAAGAAAGCACTCACAATGTTTTTAAGAAACTCTTAATTTCTGTCGCCATATTATTTTTTAAAAATATAACTAAAACAAAAATATCTAAACATTACATCTAAAACTTGAACTGCTCTTAAATTTTAAATAATTTTATATTACATGAGAAGCACATATTAAGAATTGTGTTTGAGAAAATTATATCGCTAAATTATTAATGACGTAAAATAAGTAGTAAAACTGCACGTTATCACACACCCTTATCAGCACAATTTATTGCACATTTCTAGAATATTTTTCTACAAAATGATTCTGTGAAGATATCGTAACGATATTCATGGGAATATTATGTTAATAGGGAAAGAAATGAAAAATGCTTTGGAACCTTAAAATAGTAATAATAATATGATAACAAGCAAGTTCATAAATAATTTTCAAATATGAGTTTTAATTCTCTATTTCTTTATTAAAGGAAAATGTAAAGATATTCATTTCAAGGTAAATTTAAATATTTAAAAAAATGAAATTGAACCTCTTTTAAATAATTGATTAATATGATTAAATATCCATATTTAAAATTTATTTGCACTCACAGCTCTGACAAACAGCTTTATTCGGTTTTAGTTTATTTATGGTTTTGTACCAATACATTTCATATTGGAAGACACATTTCATAATTCTTCTGAAATATCTTTTTCTTATTTAATTTAAAATAATGTAAAGGAAATCTTTGCTTTATTTTTTGTACTTGAAAAATAAAATATTGTTACTATTTGTTCAGCTGTAAGTAGAAATCTATAAGATCCATTCTAAACACCCTATAATCTGTGTTGTGAAGTCTATATGATCTCTTTTTATGATTAACTGTTGAATGAGTTGATTGTTTGAATATTCTTTATAAAATTTAATAATTTATCATATTAGATTTTGTTTTGTTTTGGTTCATGAAATATTTCAAAATTGGGGAAGATCTATAACAAAATTACAAGAATGGAATGTGGAAAATATTTGGAGATTTTTTTCAAATAATTTATTTTAAATTCTAAGATTTAAACTTTTCCTGAAGAAATGATTCGATATTCTTTCGTTCAATCTCAACAAATTACGATAAGACATTGAATAAGGAGACAATAAAATAAAAAAAAATCCAGAAATCAAGAAAAAACGAAAAAAAAAAAAAAAACAACAACATATAAATGTCATTTATTATTATCGTTAACAAATTTTTAATTTACAAACTATCGCAGACAGGCATATAATTCTAGTAGGAAAAATGTTTGAAATGACATATAAAATGTTGAAATTTTAGGATCTTTAGAGAAAAAATTGTCTTTTCTGCGATTAAATTTGAATGAAATATAAAAACCTCTAATTTCATTATTTTTAGTCAAGAAATGGTCCCCTGGAAAAAGAGCCGCCTTTTCTTAGAATATATCTGCATGTAGATAGCTATTCAAATTACTTGAAATAGTGATATTTCAAAGTTCATAATTCGGTCGGTTTATTTTCTAGAAACATGCAAATTTCTCTTTCTCTGTGTGTAAAACATTAGTGTGGAAGAGGAATATTTTATTAAATATGGGTAATAAAACCAGCAGACTGTAAAAATGTAGATTCACAATATTTTCAGCAGCTTACTCTTTAGCCCAAAATATAAATTACTTCAAGAACATTTCTAACTGGACGAACATATTCTTTTCTAACGATCTAGAAATTATAGTGCTACAATTAAAGAGGACACTTTGTATTTTACTTGTACCTTTTCTTCGACTGCATTCAATTACATGTATTAAGGTAATGTTCTACAAGAAATAAAAATTGGTGAATTGTATTTTTCAAACGATGCCTTTTTGAAAATCAAACTACTAAATTCTTAAAGTGTAAAACAGAATAATTTTTCAGAACTATATTTATAATCCATTTATGTCCAGGATATTGTATAATTTACCTATTATTCAGATGATTTAATGATGCCACGATCTCTAGATTTAAAGTATTGAATTATAAAAGCCATATTTGCTGCGAAGACATTTTATATAATACATTATGTTTGTGTGAACACAAAGTGCACATTACATTTTTTTCACTCGTTTATATTTTCAATTTGAGCTAACAAATAAAGGTTGAAGAGGTTTTAAAAAGAACTAGGGGGACTTCTTTCCGGTTGCTTTTGAAAAGAAGAGTAATCGGATCTGGGTATAGTATAAGTCTTTATCCAAAAGCTATTTTTAAATACCTGTAACATTTAGCACCATATCATTACGGAAAAAACTAATGGATGAACGGTACAAGAAGTCCAGTAAGATTAGAAATTGCTAGCAAAGGGAAATACATAAATAGCAAGAACACAAGGCGGAGAACAAAGCTTTTGAATACTAACGACACGAGCAAACGGAACACGGCAATATGGCTAGCATACAAGCATGAAAACAGATAGACAGCCCGCTCAGCGATTAAAATTCCAAAGAGAGAATTCAATAGAATCTCTGATTGCCTCCACTTTTATAGTCTTCATAATAGGATATTGAATTCTCTTACAGAATCGTTGAATATCGGTTCCAACTAGAGATAACACCAAAATTGTAACTTTTCAAAAACATTAATTTTTGAAACGAAGGCCACTCAATGAAATGACATGCATTCAGCCCACGTAAATATATCTATAATTTTTTTTTCCTTCATAAGAGAATAAATATACAAAGTGACAATATTATAGGCATGCAATAGTATTATGTATGTTCATAACATTTCTCTTCATTCGAAATTTGAATAAATGTATTTAAATATTCTGAACCTCAGAAACGAGTTATGTTCAGAAGTCAATAATTAATATTTTGCTATTCATCGCAGATAAAATATTAGGCATGCGGTTAAATAATGTCCAGTTTATTCGCTTTAAAAACTAATTTTTCTAAGCTGAAAGCTATAAAATGAAATTAAATGGGTATTCGGATGGTTTATTTAAGTATTTTGAATCCATCATTGCCAATCAATTTATTATTATTTGAATTATTTATGTCTTTATTAAGTTGTATTACATAAAATACTCTTAAGATTTTTTACCTGCTCTGTTTTAATGAATATTCGTAATAAAAAGATAACAACACAATGCGTATATTTTTTAAAAACCTCTTTTAATGTTTTGAACTTTCATATTCACTATGCGGAACATTTCATTCTATAGCACTTTTATATTCTTTTTTTCTGAAGAATGTCTTTTTCAAATTGAATGAAAAATGTTTTAGTTCTTTTTTTTAATCAACATTCACTTGAAACTGAATTAAAACAAAAATCATTAAAATATTCTATATCTTATACATGATTAAAATTATATCTCACAACAATTTAGCTTGTAATTTAAAATACTGGTAAAAATCATATTTAAAAAGTATTAAACATGTCTAGAGAAGTTCGCAATAATTGACTATCAGTTCCAATTTTTTTATCACGCTTGATTTAATAGAATAATTTTTTAAATCTTCTATATATGTACTTCTTTCCATTGAGCCGCATCCGAAATCTTAAGGTCTCATGATTATAAATTTTTAAGTTACTGGTACAGTGCTTCCTGATATTTTCTTTTACTTTCCCCAAATCCTCAGCTTATAAATCAAATCACCTAAAGAAGTTCTGTTTCGTTAAGAATTACTGATGATATATAAGAAAATGAAACTCCTCATCCTGAAATAAATTAGTTTTCAGGAAGAGGAGAACTTTTTAAAACATGAAGCATGATAAATTAAATGAAGCCCCTTACCGCTTTATTATTGCACTCGGCGAGATTTTGAGGTTTATTATTAAAAAGAAAACTACTTCACTGCTTCAGAATTTTGAGCAACTTTAAAGGCCCGAGAACAGGATACATTATTTTAACTAAGCTAATGAGCCACGAATACTTTTGAAACATAAAATGCAAATTTTGCTACGGTATCAAGAAGCATTTTAATCTGATGAGAGTCTCTATTGTTTATCTTTTTAAGTTTATGCTTGTTACTTGCCCTTTGATGCATGCAATGTAAATTCTAGTTAAGTTCTCACTTTACGCTATGTTGACTGAATACATTGCTATGTATGGTAAATAGCAACTTCACTGCTATAAGAATGAAGTCTGTTATTATATAACGAGAGATGCGTATTTTCTAAGAAAGATTTAAAATGTTTGTCACCTTTGATTTATTCATCTTAAATTAAGAGCAAATTAGAGATCTTCACAAATATTCTTTTGAAATTTAGATTGCATAGGAAACCTTTTCTCTAGAGTGATGTATTGAATAGGATGGTTATTTTTCTAAAGAGGTAAGGAACTCATGTTAAAACGTGTAATTTAGATACATAATATACATATATATTATTTGCCAATGGATTCTAACACCCTTCGCGCTTTTGCGCATGCGTTATGATGGATTTAATGCGTCAAAATAGGGGTGATAGAAAAGATCAAAAGAGGAGATGTTTATATTTAACAATAAAATAAACTCGCATTACTCGTGCCATGAATTAAAATAAAATAATACGGTCCGAAACGATACGATACTCAAAAAGATGTGAAAAAAATTGAACGAAAATGTATTTAATAAGGCGGAAATCAAGGTCAAAGAGTTATGAAGAATTTCGGAAATTCGCTCATTCTTCCGCCTGTCACCCTTCAGTGAGATAGAATCATCGAAAAGTGATAGTCTCAGGATACTGAAATGAACAGTAATAATCCTCGAAAATATATAATACAAATACATATTAGAGAATAAAATTCATCAAATACAAAAATATTATTTGAATTAAGAATCGTTACACGATTCCGTAAAATACAAGCAACACACACGCCTTTACTTTAAAGTGTATAAATAATTTTATATACAAATGGTCTAAGTAATATTCAAAATAACTAGATAATTACCACCATTTAGCCAGTAGTACTTGTATGCATATGCAACTTAAAGTACAATTTGGAAAACGTGAATTATGTTGATCAAGAAAAGCGAGAAAAATCTGTCTCTACAAAAAAAAAAAAAAAAAAAAAAATATGTGTGTGTAGGTGTGTCTTGGCTTCAACAGATTAGACCGCTTTATCTGCAGCTAATATATTTAGACCGTTGGTGCCTATTACGATAAGAATATGATTTTAATTGGAATTTTAGTTCATTAAAAATTACGTTGAATTTTTTGGTTTTTACTGCGATAACTTGCAAAAATATTATTGTAAAAATAAATTGTATATTGTTTGTCACTTTTAAGAAATTCTTCTTTTTAATCTAACAATTCAACGGTGGCACACATTTTTCCTGAATTTTCGCATTTTTTTAAAAAAAAAGAAAAAAAATGCTTAATTTACATCAAAATATTACATTGACTCCCAGGAATTAAAGTAGTTTTCATTATTTAATCAAATATATTATTGATTGAGTTTTTTCCACTGTTAAAAGCTAAAGTATAATGATTCTTTTTAATATCTATTTATGTAGTTTTTGAGACGCATAAAAAAAAGTAAAGTTATAAAACAGAACTCTGAAGATAGATGAACCCCTCCCTCTTCTCAAATGCATTTATATTTAATACTTTAGAATGTCATGAGACTCATTTCTCTACGAAAGATTCTGAACTGAACAGAGCACTATAGGGCACTTAAAATAACGTGGCTTTAAAGTTTGACAGAGTCATAAATACGAAACTACGTCTATACGATTTAATTGAAATATAATCAATACTCTTACAAGGCAGCCAAAGGCGGATAGTAAATAAGTATAAAAATGCAAAAGAGAAAACAATTAGAAAAAATTGACGATGAAGTCGCCAAATTATCCCTGTCGCCTAGCTTCGAACATTAACGCGTTTTCTTAGGTTGAATAAGATAAAAAGGAATGACAATAAAAAGCATATTGTCTAAGAAAATCGTGTGTAAAAAAAAAGTCACTACTCCTTTTTCTTTTTTCAAATTGACATTTTTTTAAACTTAAGTCTTTGAATAATTAAATTGATTGATGGAACAAATTATGCTAAATAGTTTTTAATTAATCTAACATTATCGAAAACAGTCGCTAAAAAAAGAGTTTGAAAATTTTTAAATTAGTCGATGCAAATTCTTCTTTAGGTCTAGAACTCATCTAAAATGTTTCTGTTTTTATTTCAGGAACTGTTTTGAATAAATGATTTGCAGTAGAATTTTATAATTAATATTCTTTAATAAGTATTCTAAAATGTTTACTTTTGTAATATATATACATAAAGCTCAATGTGCATGTTGGCGCTCTACAGGTCAGGCTATTTGACCTACAGCTACCAAATTTGGTACATGTATACCTTAAAGGTCTAGAATGTGCACCTGGGGTTCCTTTTTTTTAAAATTTTTAATTAGAATTTTAATTATTAACTAAAAACTAAGTTTCCCACCAAAAACTCTTCCATTTTCTCCACTGCCAAGTGAGTAAGGCTTCAGTTTTTTTTCCCCAACAGTAATGAGGCTAGAGTTAACACTTTTCGGCCAATTATTTCAAACGATTCTGTTTATTTTCGTAATGTTTTATGCATTTAAAATTAAACATTATTAATTAATCGATCTTTTAGATTCATTCTGAAGTATTTTTGAATTAAAATAACACAGAATAAAGGAAATTAAAAATGTCTAATCTGCATAACGTTACCCCAACTAGCGTAGAAAAATTCATGCATTTGTGTTACCGTAACTGGCGTTGAAAATTCACGTATGCGCATTGTGTTCTAATTGTAGACAATATTATCAACGGATGATTCTTGATTTAAATTCTTTTTTGGTTAGTAGCATGCTTTTGTAATTAAATTGTATTTATGTTAGTTATATATTTTTTGTATATGCTTATAGTTTTAAGTGCATCGTTTTTTAAGTAGTTTTTTTAAACCTGTTTCCGACCGATTATTTTAAACGATTCAATTTCTTTCCTTAGTGTTTGATGCATTTAAAATTAAACATTGTTAATTAATCGATCTGCTCACGATGAATTTGAGAAAATTTTGTTGACAAATTCTTGAGATATTACATAAATTAAGAAAGATATTCTTTAGTGTCCATAAAGTTTAAACGCTCAGTGACTCTGTTATCAGTAATCATATTATAAAAATTGCTTTGTTTCATTAAAAAATATTATTATATTAATTGCAGATTAATCCTTTCCACTTTAATTTTAGGCATAAATTCTACGGGTGCTAACAGGAAATTACAGAGATACATATTACGTTATGATTGAAGGCCTTTATAATATTATTAGTGAATTATATAACTATCAAAGTTTGAAGTTTTAAAATATTTTGATGAAGAATCTATTAAATAAATTAAAATATTTAATTATTAAAATTTAAACGAACATTAAGATTGGCGAACCAGCTGGTCGCTAAAGGCGGCTAGTATATATATATAATATTACAAAAGTAACATTTGAATACTTGTTAAAGAATTTTAATTATAAAATATGCCTCTTTATTAGCGCTTATATGTCGCTTATTAATATGCTTATATGTCTCCTTATTCACAGTTTAAATTATGCTTACCTTAAATTTATCATCTGCTTGTCTGAAGTCTAGTCTCATCATTTCTCTCATTTTAAATGGTTTTCTAAAAGCGGTTATTTATAAATCATTAAGAAACGTATAAAACGTTATTTTAAATTATCTTAAATTCATCATTGCAATATTTATATTTCAGTTCCATATGGACTGAATTGAATTTCCATTTCTTTTCAAGTCCTATATAAATTCTTATAAATAAAAATTGTTTTCTGGTTAAGACAATTTAGTTAATTTCAGATGTTAATAATAAAAAATTATCAGTTTATTTTTGATGTCTCAATTGCTTCTGTATATACTGCTTTAAAAATATAATGCTAAAATATATTGAATATAGTTTACTAAGATATAAATGAAAAAACATTTCATTGAACAGTAAGTAGTATAGTTCATATTTTATTTTAACATACAAAGCTCATTAAGAGTACTAATTTTACATCAGAAAGCTTTTGGATTTATTACTCTAATTAAAATATATGTATAAAGAAAATGTTTTGCTAATGATAGGTTATTTCGGAATAAATGTTCGTAAAAATGCTAAATAATGAAAATATTATTTTCTGAATATAATTTCGACATACGAAATTTTAAAACTGATTTTAGACTAAATTAACTGTTTGAATGACAAAAAAAAATAATTTTTGAATTCTATCTAATAATACATTGTATGAAAATTAAAGCAATTGATCAGTTAATAATAGAGCTATCTTGTTCTTACCGATATTTTAAAGATTTCAATTTTAGTTTTTAAATAGTTCAGCAAAAAATGTGTTTGAATTTTAAAAATGAAATGATATTTTAACAGTCGCGATTTTTAGAAGATACTTTTTATTTTCAATTGTTCCTTGATACTATTAATTGGTATTCATATCTTTATTACATTTCAGCAATATAATGATATTTATAAGTGCAATACAAGATTAAACATACTAAAATAAGTCTAAATTACAAATTTAGAAAATTATTATTTATTAATACATATTGATATTTAAATATGAATTAATGTATAAAAGTTTTAAATTCAAATAGCAAATAAGTTAGTGATTTGAAAATTTATCGCTTAAAGTATGATATATGCCTTTGTATCGCTATTGGCAAGTGCTGGAAATATTATCCCAATGGTGTGCTGAATCAAGCATATTGGATCTTCATTAAAATTCTTACAGCTTTTCATGCTTAAAATGTTTTCAACTATTGCAGGACTTAAAATGTATTGTGTACCTTAGATTCTTAATACATTTCAACTCATTAATATTTCATGAGACATATTGCTACTGAATCAAACATGGTCCTTCAAAAATATCCATCTGCGGACGCTGAATTTACACAGATTAATTTACACAGATTTTCACAGACACCATTAGATTTAATTCATTTATAGCCTTTTCATATCTTGTTTTCAGTGTGTAGCTTCCTTTTCATAACTTACGAACATGTTTTTATTATTGTGTTTATAAGGTATTGAGGAGACTGCGTCTATAAACTCAACAATATATTTCCTTTGTCCATTCATCTAATTTAGTTATTATCTGTAATTAAATATATTGTATTTATTAATAATAGACTCATGGAGCATCAAATATGCAGATCGCCGAATGTTTGTCTGCTACAAAATAGGAGAGACCAAACCATAATTGATGCGGTTTGTCCTTTTCCGTATTACCAAAAAAAAATCAATAAGGAACCTTAAAGTATCCGATCTCAGGGATATAAATGGCATGAAGTATCTGTTGTACTCCTACAGCAACAAAACGCTTAATTTAAATGTATCATGGTTTTACTTAATTTTTTATAAATTGATGATTGAAATCTGATTTATACTCTTTTACTGCTCATTTTAAGGCTTTTATGTGTCATATTTTACCATTGTTCGAATTGATAACTAAGTAAGTTCTTTAATTGTTAAGTAATTAATTATGGCTAACAAAATTAATTCTAATTCAATAATAATAAATAATTGGTTAATGTTGCAATGAAATATAATAGAAGATATAATTGTCCCCTTCATATTAAAATTTACAATTGCTACCGTCAGTACTGAAGGGAAAAAAAATTCCTAAGATTTTTTTAAAAAATGTCCTCTTAATTTACATTAAAAGAAGAAAACTATTTTAGTCATAGAAACATAAATACTGATTAACCGTCGTCTTTTGGTAACATTTCTTTAAAATGAATATCCAAATAAAACTAAATATAATTGCACGAACTTTTCCAATATAAAAATGAAAGCCCTTGACAGAAAATAATTCACATAAGACTTCCGTGGGACTTTTCCTACTAGTATTTTCCTACTGGACGTTATATGCATCGATTGTTAATAAAATGATTAAAAAATAAATGTAAATTCCCAAATACTTCAGAAATGTGGTTAAAGGAACAGATTTGTCCAATAAATAAGGACATATCTGATACAAATTGTAACTACACCCAAAGCTAGTAGTTTCTTAACCACGCTTACATCCCTTGTCTTTTATTTTACTGCATAAAACTCATTCAAACCAAGCACTTATCCATCGTGGTTTCGCAAGTCATTTGGAAAGGCACGGTCATCGCAATTTAGTCTGAGCTTTTTACTGAGCTTTAAATAAGTAAAAATCCACTCTGCAAAAGCGGAGGAATCAAGGTTCCCCGGGGGATGCTGGGCTGAGATACATTCTTTTA
>JAPMOR010065620.1:1709-31313 GCA_026543865.1 Argiope aurantia
GTTTAATTTTATTTATTAATATTATTTATGAGTTTAATTTTATTTATGAATATTACTTTCAGTTTTTAATGCATATATTACTTGTATTTTTAATTTTAAAAATATGCTTTTCTCTAAAAGCATTTAATTTTGTCACTCACATTTCCTCAAAATGAATTTCAGAATAGGTCAAATTTTTATTATGCTTTTACCAGCTTACAATGTATCAAATTTTATTGGAGCCCACAAAACATTAATTGCATAATTTTCTTTTCACTGCTAATTTTCTAAAATTTAATTTTTTCCTAATTGATACATTCCCAGAGCGCTACTTTCTTCAATTTTTGCAAACAATTCATATTTCTGACTTGATATTTAAATCTACTCAAAATTCTTGTCAACATCCCTTTGCTTATCGCACACAAATAAATATCTTTCTCTTCATATGTTCTTTAATTTGTTTCAGCAATTTCGCATAACTGTTATTTTTTTTCTTGTTATCCTGTGCTGCGCTCGCATTACTACTTGAAATAGATCAGAGCGGGCCTTCCGTAAGCATTTGATTTCCTCACGAGTTACCGGAACATGAGAGAAAGTGGATGCATTTCTTCCTTTTTGTTGTTCTTATTTCATGTGCAAAATAGTTCCTTTTACGGTCTCTGCAAGCTAAAATTAAATTTAATTTAAAGTTCCCAGAAATTTTGAACAATATTCTGTTTTTTAGATTTGCTTAATATAGATAAATTTTTACTGAGGGAAGAAGAAAAATCTAAAAATCTTTGATACAGTTAAAAGTTACGAAAATGTCCAGAAATAATGATTACAGAGCAACAGAATAATAGTAATAATATTCGTGCTAATTATTTTTCAGAATGTTCCAAAAACATGAAAACATACAGAAAATAAGGAATAAAACGATAAAAGTTTTGGTCTTTGTAAATTAAATGTTCCATACATTTACATAAAATAACATTTGAGAGAATCGAATATAGAAATCAACTCACTTTTAACAAAGGTTGTAGCAGTTGCATTACTCTTAACCAATAGACTACCAGACAATTCAAATTCTGTCTGCTTGCCGGGACGTCGTTGGAGCCAGAGGGGGAGGATGTAGCAGTTGCATTACTCTTATCTTCTCTTTTGGATACTAGATGGCGATGCCTGATTAGGCCACCCCATATGTCATCTCATGGTGCATTGCGATTGTAATTAGAAGGAAATGTGACGCTGAACTGAAAAGCCGCGCGCGTGAATGTCTTGTCTTTGTGTTTGTTTTAAGTGTGTAAATGTGATTATTAAAGAAATGTTTCCAACAACATTCGTCCTGTTGCTTCCTGCACAAATCATAATAATCTACATTCCACCACATTGGCGCCCAACGTGGGGCCCGACGGAAAAGAATTTGTGAGGAAACGAAAGTGATGTCGTCCCTACATCCTCCCCCTCTGGCTCCGACGACGTCCCGGCAAGGAGACAGAATTTAAATTGTCTGGTAGTCTATTGGTTAAGAGTAATGCAACTGCTACAAGGTGAGTTTTCACTCAGTCAGTTATACGACAGTCAGTAGGCAACGCACGCGTAGAAAGGCTGAAGAATGGCT
Source organism: Argiope aurantia (assembly GCA_026543865.1). NCBI lineage: Eukaryota > Metazoa > Arthropoda > Arachnida > Araneae > Araneidae > Argiope > Argiope aurantia. Next base: position 3,289 of record JAPMOR010065620.1, read on the forward strand.
TTCGGTGGATGACAAATTATTGTCCCAATAATACAACAGCATGCCACTATATTGCATTTTTTTTCTTATTGCATATGCGTTTGTAGAGTTTGGCGGGTTTCTTTGGAGTGAAAAAAAATGATCACTTATCCTAAATTTATTCCATCATTTTTTGCTCTTTGATCTTTTTGATGAAAAGTTTTTTTTCATTTTATTTGCTATTTCCTTTCCATAGTTTTCCAAATTTAGGTATGTTTAGCTTTTTTTATTTTACCATGTTTCTTTGTGTTAATATCTATCATTTTAATACTATGCGCAGTGAAAAAGAAAAATCCAACGACATCAAAATGGCAATTTATAGCCAAGCATGGAATGTCTGAATTTATCTCATGAAATTGCGACAAACATAAATGTCAATTTATAGAGAAGCATGGAATATCTGAATCTATCTCATGAAATTGTGGCAAACATAAATCAGTCCGTTTCTGCGCATGCGCTGCTTACTGGCCGAGTGTAAACCTACCTTAAGGGTACTCAAAGCAGCTTTGTTGTTTGAATGATTATATGGAACGTTGTCCCAGTTAAGCTTTTTTTTTCCTTTTTAGATATTTATATGTGTGTTGTAATATTATAAATAAAAAAAATTATAAGTTCTCCAAGCCAAATCTAATAATTATTATTTAGACCTTATACTCAACCAGATGAATAGAAACTGTAAGTGGATTTTAAACACCCTGAAGATGTCAAATAATAAACTTGATTTTTTCCCCTTCATTTAACTCTGAATGACATTACGAAGCCTCAATAACTATTTGTTTTAATATCTTATTTATTTATCTACATATTCCAAAATTTAACTTGTAAATTTATTCAGATGAGTATTAATGTATTATAAGACATTGTTGTATGATATGAAGACCGATAAAACGCCTTTTAATTTTTTTTAATTTACAAGATTTAGGAAACTCACAAACTAGAAACTAATATTTTTTATTTAGTTGCTGAAATGCGATTCAAAACATTTGCATGAAAAAAGAAATAGTCTATAGTAATAATAATTAATGTCAAATTTTCCGTTTGAAAAGAGAACTTTTATTGCACAAATAAAAACAAAGAGACTTCATTCTTTATTAATATGTCTAAAGAATCCTTAAAACATAAACAATAAATGTAAGCTTTTTCAAGGTGACTCCTTTTTTTTTAGAGAATTTCATGAAAATATTATTGAATTATCAACACCTTGATAGATAATTTTTTTCTAATAATAACAAATTCTGTTTCAAGAATGTTTCAGCGAATAATCGTAATCGGCCCATTATATGTGTTGGATAGGTACCTATTAAACTTGTGCTCATTAATAAGTACTACGATTTTTTGCAGTAGTCTTAGAGATATACATTCCCATACGAGGAATAAGAAAAATTTAAGGAAGAAAAATGAAACCTTTCACACGTAATAACACATTTATTGTAATGTTATAGAACGCTTCAGTTTATAAATTCTTCACATGTAATATTGTAATTATTATGGGAGCAAAAATACCGACTAATTCAATAGGTTACAGAAGTTGTTTCCAAGTTCAGAATAAAGGCACTGTTTTAAAATGTCCGGAAAATTATATATAACGATAATTTTTCAGTGCATATTATTTTGAAACTATATGAAAATAATAAATATATTGAAGCCAAAATTTGTTATATATTCTTTTTATTTAAAAAGATTAAAATATTTTATAATGTGACCAAATAAACACATTCATTTTAAGATTTACTGTACTCAAACCGAAGATTCCAAGAGAGTTAAAAATATCACATATCACATTTAAAAATCTGTGTAGATCTTTCATTCGATGCGAGCATTTAAAAAATAGATTTTGGTAAAACAGGATTCTTTTCTGAGATTTTGGGACTTAGGGCCATATGATAAGTTTTTTCTACCATTCATCTGAAGTTTGTCAAAATGTTCAGACATCTATAAACGCCAATATTCTTTTATTGGCTTTTGAGTTTTGCAGGTTATAAAATCGATAAAGTGCTTGACTTCGGTATAGACTCCTGGCACTCTTTCCGTCCCACACTCAATACCACAGGAAACCAAACCAGCCACAGAGTAACTGTTGTCGGATTTGTAGCAAACCAGTGGGCCTCCTGCATCCCCTTTACAGACATCTTGATTAGCTTCTCCACCAGCGCACATAAATTTGTGGTGCAACTGAAAGCGGGGTCCTAATCTGGTACCCCTTAGCAGATCTTGGCATTCTCGCTTGCCAACGACAGGTAAGGCAACCTTCTTCAAGACCGAAGAGAGCATGCCTTTTTCTACAAAAGAAATAATAAAAAATTATTTTAAAATCTGTTCTAGGTGAGAATGTTTCAAGTTAAAAGATTCATGAGATAAAAGATATGTAATTGTTCTATTTACCTCAGATATTATTCTGAAATTGGTGAGACATATTTATATCTGCAAATCTTCAGGCCAATCAAATTATGCTTTCAGACAGAAGATTTAGGATGGGGCTTTTTTAAAGCCCGAATTTTTGATTTTTGGAATAAAAAGCTATTAGACTAAGAAGGAAATATAAATTAGAAAAAAACTTATCTTCTAAGTAGATATGTTAGTATACTACTAGTTGAGAAATCATTGATTGATTAGATTAGAGCATAGTAATACTATGGTATTTGGGGCTTTGGCGAAGTAATACTATGATAACTGGGAAGTAATCTGAGTTGACAAGTCCTTCTCCGAACCTTCATTTATTTCCAAAGAGTGAATGTGTTAATTTGACGAACTTAATGAGAAAGATTCGCCTTAGCATGATCGCACTTTAATACAATCATCTTTCCGTATTCAAACATTTAATAAAGAGTTCATGACCATGACATATGTAAGTTCAGAGATGATTCTTTATTTATCTTACAGAATATTTAACTCTGGGAGATTAAGAAATAATGATATATTGAAATCCTGATACACAACTCTATTACCGAGGTTAAATTCGAGGAATTGCAATGAAAGCTTTTTCATCCATATTGGAAGGAAAAATTAAGTATCTGGTTCAGGTATAATCATGCTTCAAAATTAAGGCAACATCAATAAGTATAAACTAATGAATAATGAAAATAAATGAAATGCATCCTTATTGACTAATAACTGATATTTTTTCAGGAGTAAACATATTTTTTTTATTTGAGAAATATTATTTTATATAAAAAGATCTTAAAGAAACGTCTTAAGATGACCTGAAGTATTTAACAATGATAAATATTCAATAAGTAATGCTTACTTATTTTATCTGCTCCCCATCCTGTAACAACGCATAGCTGGCCAGTGAAGTCGTCGTCCTCTTCTGGAAGACATATTGTGTCGATGTAAGGCTGTAACTGAACCGTGTCGTTCAACCTTACCACTGCTATATCGTTGTGAAGATTGTTGGGATTATACTGATTGTGTATGAAGATATCCTGGACACCGCAGTCTTCATGGGGCATGTATTCGTTTTCTTCCGCTGTGTTCCATTCACCAGTCGAACTATCATGCTGTTTTTATTATCACTGGAAACCAAAAGATTTGGTAGTCAATTAATTTTGTAATAATAACTAACATATATAAATCGCTAACGTACGTGGCACAGAAATCGAACGTATTACTAAATGTTAAATGGCAATAGTCAAATATAAACAAAGCATCATAGAAATTTTAGACTTTCATTAATTGAAATTTTTTTTCAGCTATACTGAATCAAAAGGTTTGCTTAGCTAATTAATGCAAAATATTATTAGAAGTATTCTGGAGATAGTAGTTCGCCATGTCACCAAAGAGGGCATTCAATCAGAGTAAAGAAGATGTAATAGAAATCAAAAGATAGGATTCAAACAATGAATTCAATCAAGCACAAATATATGCTAACTACTAAGTAATCGTGTACGGTTTCTCTCCATGCATATCAAAATCATGCCAATTGTCCAAAAACTCTCTAAAAGTCTGCAATCCTGAGTGTATACCAGAAATTCTGAAAATCGCTTTTGAAATTGCCATAAAAAATTGCCACGACTGCATTTGGCGAGAATTCGCTCCAAAATGTTTCAATTTTGGCACCCGTATATTCATCTTACGTCTAGTAGTAATTGTTATGACTTGCCTACGGAAATTGATATTCATATCTTTTAAAACAATTATCATATAAAAATGATATTATATCATCTTAAGGCTAAAAAAATGCGTTTTTAATTATATAAATTTCTTTTTCTTTGTACTATTTTTCGTTTAACATTAATATTATTTTTTTAATTCAATTTGATGTCCTATCTGAAACAATGTTTATAAATGCTTTGATGGACTTCAAACTCTCCATTAAAACATTCAAGCACATCCTTTTGCCACTTATTAAATCAATAACAGGATTTTCATTTCTGTTATTATTTCGTAATGCATATACTTTATAGTTTGCAGTAAACTACTTTAATTGAAGTCATGTGTTTTAATGGTATCAAATTACAAGATGATATATTTCTTTTAAATAATGCATCTCATTTTTATAATTAACAGCATAAAACTCAATAATCTAGTCAAATAAACTGGTCGCCAAAAGTAGCTTTTTTTTTGTAATACTACATTTATTTAAGAAATGCTATCTTAAGTTTAAATATATTTTTTTCAAATTAAATTTGAATTTATAATAATTTTAAAATAATAACTTGCTCAAGTGACGCTTAGATTTACGAATTTTATATGGCATGAGGAGAGCAAAACGGAAACTTTCTAGAAGACTAATCTTGTTTAAGCGGATGTTTGCAAACGAATCTTAAAGAGTATAGTTGTATTAAATATAAAATTGGTAAAATTGTTGAATTCAAAGTCTGTGCTAACAATGCTGTTGCACTCCCTCATTAATATTTATTTTAAATGAAAATTAGAATTTTGTTGGTGAAAAATAAGCTTAGAGTATATGTTGCCTAGTGTTTCAAAACAAAAAACATTAGGACTAGATGCGAAAACGGATATGGGAAAAGAACTAATGAAAATAAAAGGATAAAAAATTAAGAAAAAATGACAGAGGTGGATTTGGAAAAAAAAAGAAAAAAAGGAAGCAAATATAAAAGAAGAAAAGAAATAAACATTTTACAATATTAAAGTATAAGGAATAAAAAAATCTTAATGTTTAGTTCGTTTGATTAATTTAATCGCTTAGATAAATTTATGTCGCTGTATTCTACATGATTTCAACAATTTTTTCTATTTTTTCAACAAGTTTCTATAATAGAATTTTAAATTGTAACTTTTTTTGGAAAGTTTCTCGCATTTTAGGATTGGAAGAGTAAAACCTAAGGACGGAAATTAACCAAAAATATTCTACGATATAGAATATCGTGTATGCAATGTCGTTTACTTTTGCTCTTTAAGCAAGTACTACCCTAATATATTGAAAACCCAACTCTTTTGCTTAAAAACACAATAAATTGATATAAAAAGCACTTGAGAGAGTTTTTTTTTTCATGTGAGTTTCATTGAAATATCTTCCTCCAAACCTGATCAAATCTTGGATAAAATTATACGAAATTATACGAAAATAATGACACGAAATAATTATACGAAAATAATGACATTTCCAGTATAACTTGATCGATGATTTGGATGAAATATCTTCATCCAAATCATCGATCAAACTATACTGGAATTGTCATAATTTTCATGTACAAGCTTCATACTAATATTTTTGTTAAAGATTACAAAGGAATACAAGTCAAATAAAAATGTTTAATGCCATGTAATATATGATTATATTTTCAATTTAGGAAATTATTTTCTTATTTTCCCAATGCAGTGATAACAGTCAATTCAATTGATTGCTTGAGTTAATGATGGTGGAAATAAAGATCTCGACTTTCTTAAATTATAAGAACAATTATAAAGCAATACAACAAAAGAAGCTAAAAATATTGTAAGTATTGGTTACGTCATAAATCCTAATGAAGAAAGAATAATAAAAGCAGATATGTTTTGAAAGAAACAAAAGCAACAAGCAGTCAATTTATGTCGTGTTAAATCCCATTGTTCTGTATAGTAAACGTATTTTTGAATATTTAGGTTGGGGTTAATAATTTGCGAATTTATGAAGAAATCTGGATGTTAAATATAGGATGTTTTCTTTAAATTGGCACAGTTCAGAATCATCTGTAACTCAGACTATTAACTAGAAGAGTATGACATTTGATTGAAAATATAGGAAATAAACAATTCATGATATCTTGAATTCCACTGAATCCCACTGAAGTTAAGAAATCTTATCCTCAATCAAAATTAACGTATTTTGGCTTCCATTTTACATTGAAATCTCTTTACAAAAGTGACTATTCAGCGTCATGGTGATGATAAATATCTCCAATGTTTAAGCCTCTAGCCGTTAGAATTGGATTAGTAATGCGAGCACAACTTTTAGCATTAAAAAAAAACATATGTCATTCATAGAAGAAAATATGTCATTAATGTTATAAATTGCAGGTAAAACTTTAAATTACGCTGAAAAGCAACTCTAAGCGTACAGATAAATGAAAAAGAAAAAAAGCTCAAAGTAGCCAATCTTTTCTGTAAATTTATTATCCTTTAAGAGCTGCAAAGAATAAATTAGAAACAAAGAACAGATTTCAGTGCAATGTCAGCTTTATTGAATTACTTCCCTGACGTGCACATTGATCTCTTCAATACGACTATCGTTTTCGTTGACCATACATTGCCTACTATGCACATGATTTACTTTGCCACACGTAATATGCCAATAGACATGCTCAACTCAATATGCTGTTCTTTAATATTATCGAGTTAGGGACCTCATCAAGATAGACTTTGCAATTCAAATAATACCACAGAAAAAAAATCACATGATTTAACATACAGGATAACAACTGTAACACGTTTTAAGATTTCATGAGATTCAAAATGTTCTACATTATATTTTTAATGTCTTTGAAATTTTGCCTCTGTCTTTTATATCCTTACTTTCTAAAGCTGTTATTTGCTAAACTATGATATCCCTCAATCAATATGCCAGTCAATGATGTCATCAATACTGCATTTCCAGTCTCCAATTTTACATACAAATTTGGAAGGGTAGATTTTTTTATATGAAATATTTTGACCATGCCTTTATAAATCTTTATACTAAATTTCTTGTCCTTCCAACTGATAGATGAAGTTACGGTTGGCTCTGAGTAGTGCCAGTTTAAAAATCATTACGCTTATAAATTTCATAAAACGTATAAATGGACTGCAAGATATTTTAAAAGAGTTAACAATAATGTTCTTCCTTATTATAACCATTTCCTTTTATTTTTTGGGTGGAGGGGCAGAAAAACAAAATATCTTGAAAATAATAAGCTTATGCTATCAAATCATTAATTACGAAAATAAACTTTAACATAATTTTTAAACTTTTTTTGCTTGTGCATACAAAAGAAATAAAAAAAAAAAGTTAAAACATCACATGTCTTCAAGATATAATATCGCTGTTGATTCTGCCAGTAATCTAATGGAAGGATAGTCACATGATCTCAATTCGATCTCGTTATCTTGTATTTGTGCTTCTTACTATCCCAATGAAAAATCAATCTCTAGATTTGTATACTTACAGGAATTTATAAACGCATTGGGCACTTGTAATAATGTGCCTATCATCAATTAGAGCTCCTCCACATTTGAATATAAGTTCTCCAGCAGCATCTTTTAAGATGGCAGCCTGTAAAAAGTTTTGATAGGAATTTGTAGATACAATTATATATAAATAATGCTATTTTCATACTGTTTTGTACCAACAGTACGCAAATATTTTTGCACTGTACAAATTGTATTCACCCTTAACTGGGGAGGTGCGGTATCTCAGACCGCTAAAGGTGGACTTTCGTTTTCTCTTCACTGGGGAGGCACGGTATCCCAGAAGTCTAAGGATGGACTTTTGCTCATCCCTATTCTATTTTTAACTCATTCGAATGGATTGACCCTGTAACCTCTTATTTAGTGACCTTACAAGACATAGCAGATGGCTCTAAATTTTAGTCCTTGAAATATCCTCCAACCTACAAATTCGCTTATGAATCAGAACTTCAGAGATATTTAAATGAAGCAGAAAGTGATTTTAGAGTTGAGAATAATTGTATAGAAGAATTTTTTCGATAAAAGTTTGCATTCGATTGATTCTGATATATGTGTTCAAATATACTTAATTTTTCTAGTGATAATGTATTTGAAAAATTTCACAAATATTTTAATATACCAAAAAAAATATCTACAGAATTTACTGGCTGCTTTTTATACTAGTACTTAACCTGTATGCTTAAAATGCCCTTGAAAACTACGAATGCTACGAATGTTCAAAAGTTTTTCCGTAGATATTTTACCCATTATCATTTTTTTCGTATAATTATTGAATTTTACATGATATTGTTTTCTATATAAATTTGTATACTGAAAAATAAATGTGATTTAAAAAGTAAAAAGTAAGTTTTTTTAAAAAATATTATTTCTTTTAACATTTAATTTGAGAAGAAAATATATGTTCAAAGGCAATAACTTTTTTCAATAATAGTATATTTTGAAAAAAATTTTAAAACATATCTATATATCAAGAAAAATATATGCAGAATATATTGGCTGATTTCCATACTAATACTTTCGTTAGAACCTTTAATTTGAGTGTAAAGAAAATGCGATCTCGTAGACCGCACCTCCCCAATTAAGGGTCAAAACTTTCACTTGCTACCCTCTCTTTTCATCTTATCAAAGCATGATTTCAAACCATTCTGGTGGAACAGTGTGGTGTAAAACAAAATTACTAAGATCGAAACAGTAACGGTTTCTGCAGGATAATGAAGATCTGCTTTACCCAAATCCAAACTCAGAATAATTTGTTTCATCAATATTTCCAATGAAGTCTTTTTTCAAGCAAATTAAACTTTACACCAAATTCTATGAATTCAACGTCTATCACCAAACACAGTTTTTAATAGTTGAATTATGTATTGTAATATAATTCTTACCCCCTTACTATATTTTTTTTAAATTTTGGTTTCAATAAATTTTTAAGCCTATACACTTTCAACAGAAAGAGCTCTCTCTAGAAATTCCGTTTGAGTTTGATATTGTTATAAATATGTAATGTTGCTTCCTGGGACGGTTGGTTTAATCACTGGAAGGACTATTTTACGTTCAGCTCTCTTGAATGCTGACCTAATGTCAAATCAGTGATCCCATGACTTGGCGACGAGTTTAGCGACTTTAGCGATAAAATATTACCAGAATCTTCAAGAATTTTGGCGATAGTGCCAATAGAAGCTGATATATGATTGTTTGTTCCAGGACCAATCATATATCAGCCTTGCTCCAGGAACTATAAATGGCCGCTAGTCCAACACGAAAACAGTCGTGTATAGAGTCGCCGAGAGGTTTAGCGTCTCATAGCGAGTCAAAGGCGAATTAGTTGGATCAGTGTAGTAAAGCGCAGGTGCAAAATGGAGTTTAAGTGATTGCTGAATTGAGCTGTGTGCCGAATCTTGGAATTTATTATAGAAGCAGTATCGAAGCGTGTGAGGAATATTCAGTTGTGTAGTAGTGAGACGGCAGTTGGATATAGCTACATCAAGAAGACAGTGGAGAATTGCAAGTGTTTGGAGAGACCGTGGAGAGTAACTACTTGCATTCCCTCCTCCTTCTGAATTCTGCCTGGCTGCTTTGTGTGCTGTGGTTGTTATTGCTATCGATTACTATTTTTGAGTAGTTGTTTGTTGTAGTCTGTTATTGTGTATTTGCATGTGTACGTCTCTGCTGTGTATTTGTCGTCTGTGTATTAGCTTCTTCGTGTTAATAAAGTCGCCGTTTGTTACTAAAACCTGTTTATTGTGTTATACCATATACTCACTACAAGCAAACCCCTTTGACTATAAGGACTTAGTGCAGGAAGTTCCGTGACAAAACTGTAACGTAAAACGTGCTGTTTTATAAAGGAAGAATGAAAAAGTATGCTACTCTGCAAATATTCTGATTCAAACCCTTATATCAACTATTGAAGAAAATCGTGTAATATCACTGCCTTATAACACCTCGAATGCTGCAAAGAGAACAATGTAGGGGGAATTCTTGTTGTTTGGACTTCATACTTCTTAATATCAAAACAAGGAATTTCGTCTGTGTGTTTAATTGAGTGACTTTTCTTTTTTCTTTTTAGCTCAGGATTAAAATGAAGCGATTATATTGAAAATGAGAACCGAGAATCTCACTCCGAGTTCTGAAAACGAAATAGTAGAAAGGAATGATGTGGTTTCCATCAGATACAACTTGAAGTTCGTGTACCAAACCAGTTATATATTCATTAATAAATTTTCTCTGAATCTTAAAGTGCATTATATAATTAGAAAAAGCTTAAATTACTCAAATATTTATATATTTCCTCTGCTTGGAATATAAAATTTCGAATGTATTATTTCTTTCTTTTTTAATAATGTGGAAAATAAAAAATATGTATTTATTTAATATTCAAAGTGCTATAAATACCTCTAAAATTTATTATGAAGTAGAATAATCATCTTTTTTTACTTACATTTTTCGCATTACATATTTTGCTGAGAGATTTCATATTTTACCCATATTTGAAAAGCTTGCTTCTTGTCATTTATTCAAAAATTGTAAGTTTCAATTTTTCATTCATATTTTCCTCTTAGAAATTATTAAAAACTGCGGTAATTACTATTATTGTCTAATCAACCTATATAAGCACACTATTTTTTATATTTAGAAAATATGAAAAATATATAAAAATTATATTTATTAGACAATTGCTGTAATGAGATGTTTCCTTCAAATTTTCAAAAATGTTAGAAACTATAACTTCTATCGAATATAAGCTGAAAAAAATGCAATCAAATATTTAATTTTCTTTCATTTTATGTTATTTTTTCTATTAAAAATCTAGAAAAAATGTTAACTTTTTACTTTATTGCAACTGTTTTCTAATTAAGCTATGCATTTAGAGTTGCGATATTTCCTCTATTATCATAAAATGCTCAAAGCCTTCTTAAGATATCTTCTAAATAGTGTACGTCATTCAGAATATCTCATAAAATCGTGAAGATATCATCGAATATTTTAGACTAAAAGAGTTTACACTATTCATCTTACTCTAATTGCTTTACATCATTTCCTTTGTTTTGTGGCATATTTTAAAATATTTATTTCTATGTTTGGAAATTTCAATAAAATTTCTTTCTATGTGTTTCATTTGTGAATAAAATCCTTTCAGAAGTGAAAAAAAAAGATGAAAATTTTGGGTCAATATGAGGAAGGGTAAAAATTATTCATTTTCACCACACATAAAAAAAACCCTCACATTGCATCTCAGTTTACATGATAGCCATCCTCATGTAATATCACATTTTTATATGTATTACTCATCAGAACATAAGCTATAAAAAAGTTGAATGTGCAGTTTTTAAAAAAAGTAAAAATGAACTGTTTTGTAAAAAATTAATTATAATTCAATACATGCAAGTTATAATATTTAGAGAAATGCAATTAAATTTTTAGGAACCCTGACGTTTGCCCATTTGTAAAACGTTTCAAGAATGTAACTGAATTCAAAACAGATTTTTTTTTCTGAAGATATACAAACAATTGATGTAAAGGATAATCTTTTGTAATTTGTATATTAATGTTTTCAGATTATAGTCCATAAAACTAGAAATACAAATTGGTCACATACTTCCCAAGGATCCGAACTCAGATATTGATGTTTTATTTGGAACTGGGGCAAAGGGATTGGCACCGGCTTCGTTCCTGTTTCCACACTTATGACGGAAGGGAGTGACCCTCGACGTCTCTGGTTCGAGACAGCAGATAAAATAGGGATCGCACTTTGGAATCCCCGTCAGTTTAGGTAAGGAAGAAACGTAATTGCCGTTCTTAAAAAAAAAGACAGATCAAAAATAATTATGCTCAGGAACTATAATCCTTCAATAATTATAATCAGGAATCATTATGACGGAAATAATTAAATTCAGGAATAATTATAATTATATTTAAGAGGGGCCAATGTCCTTACTTGACTTTAAAATAAATTAAATTTTACTCAAGTTGAATTTTTTAACCCCCTATTTTTTATGCCTGTCTCTCTTAAGTACATCAATTCATCGTTTCTCTAACATATAAGCTAAATTTAAATCAATCATTGCTATTGTAGGTTCCTACAAAATTATATGCCATATATTCTATTACCTCTTAAAGGATAGAGAATGTCTTCTTCTCTCTATAATGAGAAGAAGAAATTTCTTGAAGAAATTAATAATATTCAGTTAAAAAATCGTTATGAAACTAATTTAAGCAGATTAAATTAAGAAAATTTAAATCATTCAATGCTACTGTAGTTTCGTGAAAAATTACAGGTTATACACAAATATGCCAAATAATTTTTGACCTCTTAAAGGAGAAGAGAAATTCTTCTTCACTCTGTAATTAGAAGAAGAAATTTTTAGAAGAAATTAACAATTTTCAGAAAACATGTATGAAATTAATTTCGGAAGATTAAAAATTCTGAGAAAACATATTTAGAATTGCATCACAGTACGGTCGGCAAAGCCGATACGGAAACTTATTATTTTCCAACTCCAAATATATTAATAGAAATTAGAATTCCCCGGTATCTACAGGAAATCTTCTTTAAGTTAATTTCAAAGAATTTAGATTGTATATATTACGTCGATGACAGTTCTTGTGAGTGCAGAAGAATGATATCTTTCGTTGATATTTTCCATGAAATAAGGATTATATATTTATAGTTTATATTAATCAATTATTGATTAATATCAAATGATACTCTCACAAACCTTATTATTAAGTTCAATAAATGAATTTCAGAACTGTATGTCCTCATTTAGATCTCCATATCAAAATAACGAAATGAACTCAAGTAAATTACTAATAAACAAGTCGAAACCTACAAAAAAAAATTTGCAAATTGGACTATCTTTTACCATATATAATTTTTTTCTACACAAGCAAAGCTACACACATTTTTCTTATTGAAAAAAAATCTCTGAAAAATCAGTTACAGATCATTTCGGAGAGAAATACTTTATAATCTGTTCAATGAATTATATAAAATTTAAGATTTTATTTTTATCCAGATTAATGAATAATGCCAAAAATTTAAAGCATAAATCCACAAAAAATGATAAAGATATAGTTTTTTGAATATTTCTTTTAAAAAAATATTCTTAATTGTCTTGAATTTCAATTGCATATGAAATGTTTCGTTTCAAAGATTAGATTTGACTGTTGTTTTTCCTTTGAAAGTGATCATATATATTTATGATTTATCCTGTCTTTAAAACTGCATTGTTTTAAAATTAATGCATCATCAAACAATGCAAATGAAAAGTTGAACTTCATTGTCTTATCAATCAATGGAATGTCTTCAGACGCTACTGGCAGTAATAATTCAAATAAAAGAAATATTTTGCTTTATAAGGTATCTGAAGGTTATACTATTAGTGCAGTGAATATGGCTAGTTGAATGTCTAAAGATTTCTTAGAACACTTATCAAAAAAAGAGATCTTTATTGCATAGTTAAATAAATTAAATACGAAAAAATGTTAAAGAAACTAATTTTTAAAAATGTAGAAATAATAATAAAGTTTTTATTCTTATCGAAATTTCTTATAATTTAGATAAAGGGCTGATAATTTCATTTTGAGTTCGTTTTTTACGGTTTTTATTAAGCAGAATTTCCCTCTTACCTTTGAATATTTCTACTCTGAGTCAAAACTAAAGTGAATTTAAACTAATATTCTTGCTCTAGTTTTGAGAAGAAATTCGTGGATTCGGCATAATAAAATATAACGTAACGCATATGTTTATTGCTTTATTATCAAAGAATTTCAGATTTTAGAGTTGCATTTCAAGTTTACATTTCAATAAGAAATAGGGAGTCACTTTTCAGAATTCAATTTATATCCCTTTTTATGAACGATATCAGAGGTACTTTTTGACTGCAACCGTGAATGTATAATTTACTTTTGCGAGGAATAAAATTTTATATATATTAAGAAATTATTTTTCTGGAAAAAATCCAAAATTTAATTTAAAAAATTCGATAAATAAAATCTTCATAGTTTGATACAATGGGTTGCCTATACTTTTGATACATATAAGAGATTGTTAAGGTAAATGTGAAAAATCAATAACATATTCTATTTACTGTTACTTAACTAAGGTATTCAAAACCATGATTAGAATTATTAATAAAATTTCTACAACTGACCATTTTGATTGGTCATGATACGTTTACTTTAAAAAATATACTACTTGATAACTATTTTAAATTATAATATCTTTCTTCTGTCATTACTAATTTTCTAAGAGACAGAATTGAAATGCAATAATATATTATCTAATAAGTAGTATCTGTCCTTTAAAACTGCGAATGGTGCTTTAAATTATTTCGTCTAGCTTTTTAAAATATTGTATCTATTTAATATAAGTTATTTCTATAAACCGTTGAGTAAACAACAGAATCCTAGACTTTTACTCAAAATTACAGATAAATTTGGGACAAACAATCAGAATTGCGAACTGTCCACATTAATCCGGGATTCTTTGCCATCTTAGATAACCAAAAAAACACATTTTCTAATTTTTTTTTTAATTTACATTCTAGATGCCAAATTATTTTTTTTTCAATTATAGACAGTCGCCCCGTTACCACAGAACTAAGTCGTTTAAACAGGGATTATTTATTATAAAGCTTATTAACTATATGCTTATTAACTATATTATGCTTATTAATTATAAAGCTTTTCCATAAGAGGGCAATGGCCAATAAAAGCTCTAAGAATCTTCCGATTCAAGGTAAAAGGCCAGCAATATTTTCCATAATTTGTTTTAGAGGCCAAAATGGTAAAGATGATAAAAAAAAAATGTCTTCATTCTAATTCGTATATTATTTGCTGTATGATATTTCAACAAACTTACAGTGGAAATTGCGCACTGCACAGACTAATCTGGGAATCATGGACAGTTTAGCTGTGTAAAAACTCATTTCTTATTTAGATGGAAAATTTTACTTTCTAAAAGTATTCAGGCCAAAATACTGACGGTAAATATGGCAAAATTGCCTTCGTTCTAATTTGTATATCCCTTGCAGAATGATATTGAACAAACTTATCGGCGGTGATCCATTTAACAATCCATCAGGACTTCGCATGTCCAGCAAACTACTACCATCAGTAACAATAACTCCGCCAATGCACTGGTAAAAGGGCAGCTTTCAGGAGGGTCCTGAGATTGTCCGTAACTACCGACTGCAACTGTTACGAGAAACAGAGTACACAGAACTGCCATCGCAGTTTTTGTAAATGGTGATCTAAATGTCTGCAAGATATTGTCTTGATAAATATCTGGTGAAATTTGATTTTGAAAATGACAAAGAAGGCAAATCTCTATGGAAAAGCCCATCTACTATCTAGTATATTCCACATTATGGTTAGAGTATCGTCTAATATAAATATTTAAAATGGCAAATGTTATAATAATATATTTAACCATAAGGCATACAGTTTATTTAAAATGATTATAGTCTAATATATAGAAATGAATTTTTGTTTGTTCGTATTTTATGCGCTGTCGTACCGTTCATCCGATTGCAATAAAACGTTGCCAACTCATCGCTTGTATTTGCGCGATGCTTATGGGCATAGTACGATAATTATATTTTATATATTAAAATAATTATTATTGTTCGCATTTTTGGGCTACCGTATTGTTCATCCGATAGCGATAAAACTATGACAACTTATTACTTTGAAACCAGAAAATCGATGTTTTCCACATGGCCAGTTGTAAGTTGACTCTCACGAGTTGGACAGCCAAAAATTTATTTGTTTTTACTGAAAACGGAAGAAAAAATATTGTTTATCCTAAAGTATACTTGAATAATAAAGTAAAAAAATACAATAAATATTTTTTATACTTTGATATATCATTCAATTTTCATGAAGGTATTCATCGCCGACAAGAAAATAAATATCATTCTTTCTCATTCCTAATTGAATAAGATAACTATTCCAAATTTCAAACAATATTTCCAAAATTATTTTTTCTCCGGCAGCAACGCGCTGGGTACCAGCCAGTAAATAATAATAATAATAAAAATTGAATTACAAGCACATTGATTTAGATATATAAATAAAAACTTCCCTAAAAAATAATAAAACAAATCATCTTTGTTTACGCTCTTATAAATACACTAAAATAAGAAGAAAATTTCCTTTTAAAAATTTTGGAGTCAAATTAAAAATTACTAAGTAATGTTGTATAAATCTGTTAAGTGTGAAATGTAACAATATTAGACGTAGCAACTAGAAGTTAAATTAATTTAATACCGTATGGTGTGGTTGATTATAATAAATAATAAAATAGAACTGAATAGCAGGCACAATAAATTAGAAATAAAAATAAATAATTTGTCTAAAAATTAAACCTAAAAATATTTATTATGTCTTTATAAATGAATTAAAATAGAAATAATGATCTTGTTTAAAAAAATTTCGAATCAAATCATAAATTGCAAAAGCATTGTTCCGAGCAAGTAAGTTCCACGTTCTAAGTAAACTGAATTTGAAATTACATTTATATTATATTTTATTTTTATATAACAGATTTTAATTTTTGAAATGTAGTTTTATAATCTATTCTTCATTTTCTATGTCCCAAACACTTACAAATTTTGTTTTGATCAAAAGGATTTTGATAAAAAAATTATTTTTTAATACATTAATAAGAATATTTTTCTGAGATATATGCTATATTAATTTTTTTTCAAATCATTAATGCTCACACCAAATATTAATCATCATTCTTTTCCTCATTTCATCAAAACTGGTAATTGGATTTTTATTCTTTTAAAACAACCAATCTCAAAACAAGAAGACAAAATGATTAATGCAGGGTTATAAAAGTGTTAGAATATCGTGCTCAAAACCATTATACTGTATTTATTAATTGTAATGAAATATAAATCTATATTCTTAACAATAACGTAAATTTTATCATGAGGTATCTTTTTCTGTTCAAATCAAAATTTGTAAAAAGAAAAAAATATATATGTGGTATTCCAAATATAAATTTAATATTCTACTGGAATGTTAAATATTCTGGGTTTTGTTAAAATAACAAAGTACACTTATTCACTATTCTAACACAAATACTATCTAGAAAGTAAATTAGTATTTGTGATCAAACATAAAGAAGTATAAAGAATTTAATAATTTTCTTATAATATCCACAATCTTTTGCTTTAATTATTTTTAATTAAAAATATAGTTATTAAAACAACACTAAGAAAAAAATCTAAAATAGGTTTTTAAAAAATACATAACACATAACACTAAAAATAAAAAACACTAAGCACAAATTCATTTAAATCATAAATATGATGAACTCTCAAAGGACTTTTATCTTTTAATAATCATATTTTACTGGAAAAACTACCTGATTTTCGATAAATAATATATAATTTATTATTTTTGTTGCAATTGTTTCAAACTTTGCTATTTCCCTTCTTTTTTTAAGTTAATATATTTTAAATCAATGTTAGAAATATTACGACCCATAATTCTTTTAATTTTTCAAATTAATTTTTAGATAACACCCTCTTTGTGAAATGACTCTTTTTACAATATTAGAGAATTAAATGAAAATTAAAAATTCCAAGTTATTAAAATATTCTGTTGGTATCGAGAAGCAATAAATGTACAACTATTCATAAGTCTAGTATATAATTAAAAGAAATTGATGATAATATACTACCTGTACAAATATACAGCAAGCAAAATTCATAAATTTTACAAACCATATTGCTTTTTTTTTTTTGAAGTACGATGCTTAAACTCATTTTGTTTAGAGATTAATCAACTTCAAGTTGTACATAAAATTCATAATTAAAAAGAAACTTAACTCATTTTTCATAAGAACCAGTTACTTGCTATTGGTGGTTTATATATCATGAAACAATATAAAATGGAGATACATAAAATTCAATACAAATATATCCATTTTAAATTGATTTATAATATGATTTTTGATTATTATACCTCCATGGTAGCTATAAGAAATCTTTCTTTTTTTTTTTTTTTTACAAAAAAGGAAAATAAATTTTTCTAATGAATAAATCACTAAAGAATACGGGAAGTTGAAAGGATCTTGATTAAATTATCAGAATTCCACAAAAACTTCATATATTTTATAAATTTAAAAAAATGAACGTTCGTTATTTTCGATTATGTATTTATTGTACAATTCTTAATTATATAAACATTCTTTCTTGTAATAAGACTTTTTTTTTCAATTTAATTCATGAACATACACAGAAGGAACTTATAGATGGATCTGATTTATTGGAAGAACATTTCAAAAAGCATTTTGTAGAGGTTTTTGAGCTGATCTGTAGAGAATATTATGATGTCATCCATACGATTGGCAAAATCTCTGTTCACTATCAAGTTATTGAAAATATCGTAAATAAATGTGGACTGAGGATGCTACAATGATAAATAATCAATAAAAATCCATTTTTAGTTCCTAAAAAACGCTTTTTGTATAATTTTATTGAATTAATATATATAATAATGAACACAACAAAATAATAATAATTTCCTATAAAAATGTCAACATAATTTTTATATAAAAAAACATGTCAAAGCTTACTTATTGGTCTGTGAGACCCGAAGTAAACATTCCTCTTCTATTAGCTGGTAAAATAAACACAATTGAGAGGTTCAATATTGTTACAAACCTGCAATTCGGCTTCCCAGCATAGTTTGTTCCATCAACAGAAAGAAAGTTTTACAGTCATCTGAATGGGGCGGAGTCCAGGTGCGGGTCGGAGGTCCCAGAGCTTGGTGACAAACTTGGCGACCATTTGGCGATTTGGCGACGAATTTGGAGACTTTGGCGCCAAAATAGATTATACCCGAAACTTCGAGAATTTTCCCGATCCGTCCAGGAGGAACCGAGATACGCCTCGAACGTTCCTGATTGGTTGAGAGGCTTCTAGCCCCGCCTCCTGAGACCTACAAAAGGGGCCGCAGCTGCCAGACAGAGGAGTCCAAGTCAGTAATCAGAGTGGACGGAGTTGTCGAAGAAGAGTAAGCGAAGTCAGTAATCCGAGTCGGAGAAGTAGAAGACTGAGTAGTCGGAAGCGACTGAGGCAATCTAGTGCTGAACTGAGCTGTGCGCTACTGTCTGTAGTAGATTCTGGTTGTATGCTGCTGTGTGTGCTGTTGTATGCTACACGTCTCGGGAGAAGATAATCGTCTTCTATGCTGTATATAGTAGTCGCTTTTGTGCTGTCCTGTGTGTCTCCGTGTAAATAAACGTCGTTGTTTTTATTCTACTTTTGCTTGCTGATTGAGCGTTCTTTACACCATATCACTCCCACTATCCAAACGAATCCCGGCAGAAAATTTCGTAACAATATCATTATTTTATGGCTCCGGAGTGTAAGTCAGATTCCGCTATTACATCAAGGGATGAATTATATCAATGAACAAGGAACCTGATGTTAGACCAGAGGATGTTTATGTCGAAACAGGAACTAATTTTCGCAACAATTTATCTGTCGATTCATCAGTAAAATAGTTCTAATTCCCTTTTTACATTCTTTAAAAATTTAAACTATCGAGGCATATTAATTTGTTCGAAGAACACTTAGTACTACAGAAAAGATTTTGACTCAAACCTTACAGCAGGCTTACTTTAATTATTTATCAAAGTCAATTATTTATCAATCATTAACTATTTATCAAAGTTACTATGAATATAAACGCATAGAAAGATTACTTGCCACAAATCAAAGTATAATAGTTTTTAAAAATTATTCATCAAAATAATAATTTTTTAATTGGTTATATTTATTTCTTTTTATTCGCAGAAAAAATCACATAAAAAATCTTTAGTTCAATTTATAGAAGTAATGGAGTGTTGCACTTTATCTTTGTTTTTTAATAAGACATTTGCAATTTCAATCACTTTCTTTAAAGGATAAATGATAATTTCAGATGTGTTTATTCATTGGCGGCATTTTCTATATATTTAATCATTAAATTGATCATGACTGTCACAAATTATATAAATTCAAAATGATTTATCATCAATATCTAAATTTATAGTTTTTTTAAGAGTTTAAAAGAAAAAAACAGAAAATGAATAATTTTCCCTTTTGAGTAAACTCGTTTATATTTAGTCAACAAGCTTTTTAGAGGATATTCAGGATTCAATTTATCTCAACTATTAATCACGCATATATAGAAAACAATGTATCAGTAATATATTGATTATTAATAGTTTTAATTTCATGGAGGTAATGGAACTAGAGTGTCTTATTTTTTAATAATTCAAATGTTCCTTAAATACAAACTACATAAAAACTGTTATTTAAAATTTTGCGCTTCCTGGTAAACGTATTAACACAGCTAAAAATTTAAAATACTTCAATCGCATATATTTATTTTTCTCTCTCTGGATGATTCCAGTTACCAATTTTTTAAAGCTTTGAACCAATTCATAGAAGATGTTTCATTTAATAGCATAAAACATTATAAATTAAATTAAAATTTTAAAAAACAAGAAACATTGAAATAATCAAATATTATATAATTACTTTTTTAACAAAGGAAAAGATAAAAAAGACTAATAAATTAATATACTTCACAATTTTATCAATTTTAGCATAAAAATCCTCATTGCCCAAATTAGCATGAATCTATACTGAAACTGGGAATTTGAATTCATCAATAATTCATTCTCGAGGCTTCTACGTCTAGTTAATCTTTTGAATATGGAATGTTCATATAAAAACAGGAAAGTCTTATATAAGGAATATTTATAAAGGGATTCAGCAGGAAGTACTAAATGAAATTTAAAATTTGAAATATCTCGTCTAATCAATCCAATGTAGCTCCAAATTTATTGTGTTTTAGCAATAGTAAATAGATAGAAATTTATTAATCATCCATCCATCCCTAAACTATATATCAACCAAAATTCGCGATATTCCTTTATGTAAATTACCTGAAACATAATTCGAAATTTACTTTCTGAAATTTAATATTTTTGAAATAAAAATGAAACGAAAACTAAATTTGCGTAAATAAGAAGTAATTAAGCAAAATAATTAAAATAAAAATATATCTGTTTTAAACTTAAAATGACGAACAAATAACAAAAACTACTGCAGTATTTTCGAACGTGATTTATTTAAACCTTTCTTTTCATTACCATAACTTTCCACAGGGACCTCAAGAGTATGAATTTTGCATAAATCATTCCATGAATAGTATAATTTAATAATATCAAAATAACAGGAACATAATATTCTTGAAATATATGTTCCCCTTAAAATAAGCTAAATGAATAAAAATAATATTAGCATGCTCTGTGTAGTAAATAAATTATCTGTTCTTAAAATCGTTTCAAAAGATGTAATACATAGAACCAACTATTATCTTTAAAAGCCTGTTTTTTAGAAAATAGGGAGAAAAACACGAATATACAACTTATTATATAAAAATAACTTCAAAAGTCTCTGTCACATCATAGAAACATCTCATCCCATGGCAGTTGACATTTAAATTGAACTAAAGATGTTTTACTAGGGATGAGGAAAAAACTCTATCCACTAGATAGTAGCTAAGAATTTGTCTGCGTAGGAGAATTGTCTGCGTACATGAATACATATCAGTTCCTCTACACAATTAAGTAGACATATCGCCTGAAATGTTTGATATTTTCAAGCTCTGGGCCCTAGAGAAATAATCCATTTTTCATCTAAGAAATTCCTTACAAATTTTCGAGCTATGATACTTTTTTCAGTTTTAGCTTACTATTTTCCCATTGTTTCAGTTTTTTATCAATCAAAAAACACTGTTTTTGTTTCACTTCTTTCTGAGTTTTGTATCTTTTATTTTTTGCTGCATCTGATGAAAGCTGAGAAGGAAATTCCCAGTAGAAGTTAGCTGAGTTTCGCTGAGAATGAAATTCCCAGTAGAAGTTAGTATTTTTAAAGAAATCTGGTCTCTCTAATCAGTAGGATCTTTAGTGATTTCATAGATGCATTTTTCTTTTTTTCATATGTCTGTGCGTGAATCTAAATGCATTAATTCTTAGACAATATATGATAATCAAAACGGATATGTTAATGTAAGAATTAGAGCTAATATATCCTAACAATATATGTAAATTTATAATTGTCTCATTTCTGCATCTGATAAACACTATCCGTGTTTTCCCTGTAATTTTTTTATTATTATTTTGGTGAAAGAAACACTAATTACATCATATGTGTATGGTGCAATATAAATAATAATCTACATAATTCTTCCCATTTAGAAAAGAATTAAAAATTATTGCATTAATTTTTAACTTGTAGTTTTAACTTATAGTTTAACTTACAACTTATTGTTAGTTTCATTTTGAAGGAAAAGGAGAGAGACTTTTTAACTTACTTTATAAATTTGAATTATGATCAGACGACGAAGATGAAATCTGAGCCGGATTTATTTTTTCCAAGCTTCAGCGCAATGCCAGCAGGAGGACATTTGCCTAAGATGTATTTAAAGCGCACTTATAATGGATTCTTTGAAGGAATCACATTTCGAAGTTTGTACCTCATGGATTGAAAGAAGAGATCTTTTGATGAACACAAGTATTAAATGCTAACCTCATAAATATAAATTGTAAATAAGAGCGATAAAATAAAAATAAATAAATAAATATAAAATAATGATACTAAACTTCTGGCCAAATTGTAATAATCAAAACCATCGAACGGAAGTCATATATCATAAGTTTTCAGTAAATCTTACATCTTCTGATAAATATCAAAGGTTCGAAATTGGACTATTTCTTTTCATATTTTTAGCACTCTTTTCTGCACTTTTAATTTTTATGTTTGACCATATTTTCCCACAAGTTTTATCTATAGTCACTAAAATGAACATTTCGCATAAATTCTTGCATATATTTATTTATTTATATATATATTTTTGCAGTCACTGACAATTTTCTAAGCGAAATAATAGTATTTTTTATATGCGAGAAAAAATTGCAGATAAGCAGAAATCTGTTTATGGAAAAACATGTCTGGAATTGCACTCATGTCCATAAATTAAGGATAATGCAAGTTCAGGAAAAGAAAGAGTCAGAAGCAAAACAAATGTGACTTATTTGTAAAGCCTATTTATTAAAAAAAGGTTAAGAGCAAAAACGATGCTATATGTTTGATATCATTAATAAAAATTGCAATTTTTTGCTCCCTGGAGAAAATTACAAAAAAACTATTTATAAAAACCAATATTATATGGTTGGTTTGATGGTTAATACATAGTATGTCTCCCAGACGATGCAATACAATACGTACAGCTCCTGGGCATGTTGAGTATCAAATTATCGATCTAATCTTGGGGAATATTACACCACTCATCAGGCAATGCTCTCTAAAGTTCCGGTAGGCATATAGGAGGTGGTTGACGGGCTGTAACTCATCGTCCAAGCATATCCCACATATGCTCTTCTGGGTTCAAGTCCGGTGAGAATGCTGGTCAGTCCATACGGGTGATATCCTCAGATGGAAGGTGTCCGTTTATGATGTTTGCACGGTGAGGAAGGCAAAGTGTTGCATTGGCGACATTGTCAAGGCATTGGAAATGGGCTTCTGCTAAAATCCTCCTACATGTCGTGCGCAAAATACAAGTTGTCACAGAAAATGAGCAGCATTCTGCTCGTTGTTCATTCATGTTTCATCAGTGCGTAACAGACCTCAATTGTTGCCGCTCTTCCTGATTATACTGGCGAAGTATAGCCAAATATGGCTCTTGCGCCAATAAACCACACAAACAAACAATCCTGATTATAACTGCACGGTACATGCAGTATTCGTAAATTGTACTTAGGATATGCTTAATGTCTTCTTATCACAGTGGAGTTTCCAAAACGGATGATAAACGAAAAAAAATTGTACTGGGGAGAAATTTAGCGCTAAACGGCGACTAGACTCAGATGTGACAGCAAAAAATATAACTTCGGAATTAAGAGTTGGGTTAACTACAGCTGGGAAATAGAGGCTTGGTGGCTAGATCAGTAAGGCGTGTCACTTAGTTTTAGGCTGCGATGGCCCTGGTAGTAAGGTCCCGGCTTCGGAATCGGGTTTCAGGTTCGAGACCCGATTCCACCGAAGAACCGTCGTGTAAGGGGTCTGTTGCACGTTAAATCCGTCCTGACCAAACGTCCTCCCGCTGGTGTGGTGTAGTGTGGAGAGGGGGTGCCAGTTCAGGTATGGTCCTCGTCATCTGACCGTGGTTCAAAATTACGAGGTCCGTCCCAAAATAGCCCAAGTGTTGCTTCAAACGGGAAGTTAATATAACTAAACTAAACAGCTGGGAAATGGGAAAAAATTGAGCAGAAGTTGAAAATTGATGTGTTGCGCAAGCTATTGGAAGTGGAATAAAGGTTAGAAAAACCATGCTGAAAGGTATATAAACGTACATAAACTACCAGTACAGAGCCATCTATTTTAACTCAACAGGTTACTGGCAACTATTTCTATGATTCAACGGGCCGAGGTCTCGTTTACATTCTACGTGTCTTGAGATAAATGGGGGGTTTAGTACTCAATAAGAAGTGAAAAAATATTTATTACAACAGTCAGTTTTGGTTTTGAAATGTTGTCTTCTGGTTATTTGTGGGTAAAGAAATGTGTTCATAGAACTCAGACCTATCCGGCTGTTATCCAATTTGCCGCCACATAAGGCCGGATATTCGAGAGTGTACTGTATTTGTTATTCTATTCTTACACTCGTAACAAAAATAAGTCCCTTCTAGGAGATTCCAGCTGTACTTCATTATAAACCATTCGATTTTAATGAAGTGGCCTGTTCACAAGTCATTTAAATAATACCTATAATGTACTCAAGTAACTTTCGAGATTACACTGTAACCTGATATTTGATTGGAGGTTCAAAGTTACTTTTAATGAAATGTATTTCAGGGGATTTGTTCAGTTGACAATGGAGTTCGGAAATCTTGTCAAAATTCTAAGCCTCTTATACTATGCAGTTGCAAGAGGATTATGAAAGGAAGGAACGGAATAAAATTAAGATTTAGAATTTTGATATAAAGTAGCAATTATAAAGTATTAAGACATTTCAAACTGAAAATAACATTTCTACAGAGCCAGTAACGGAAGCTCTTCCTAAATGTTTTAAGAAAAATCTAAAATTTCTAATATTCATTTGAAATTATTTATTTAAATATCTAAAATTGCGATCGCATACATTAAAGATTCATTAAACAAATGAAAAGTTGTCTCAATTCTCTAAAGTAATCAAATTTTTTAATGTTATCACCCAAATCGGAGAAATAACAAAGGCGCAAGTTGTCGTTATCAATTAGTTTTTATAGTACGTATTATGTTTTAAACCATATATGCTAAAAAAAAATACGGAAAGGAGGATGTGAGATCCGATGTGTATGGCTATTCAATGCTAAGGTTTCGTTTCAATAATTTTTTCGCTAGAAGTTCAAGATAATTAGCCTCTTTTAGCCACAGTATTTGATGGGTGGTGATCCCTTTGGCTAAATGGACACTTTTAAATTCTTAAACACTAATTTAATATGTGGCATAAGGCAATGGAGTTCTAAATTCAAATAAAAAACACAGATAATTTTATTCTGAAAGAAAAAATGCGTACATTATAACTTGGACAATCTATTTTTCTTAAACCAGATTAACAGAATTTTATTTGTAAGCTGCAGCAATTATGACAATTTATTCAATCATTGTTTCTGAAAAAGTATCTTTTTAATTGAACGGGAAATTTAGTTGTAAAAAAAATAAGAAATCATTTTATATTTATTTATAAATACAACATCTTTAATAGTTATAAAGAACCTATATTTGTATTTATAAATATAGCTTAAAAATTCTGAAGCATATTATATAATGCTTATGCAATAGTTCAGTGTTTGCATTAATTTTCACAACATTCTGTGACATCAATAAGCAATGCTTTAATATTATCCATTCAATACATCAAAATCCGTCAATGCTTAAAATAAAGCACATTATATACAGACTAAATTTGATACACGCATACTCAAAAAAAAGACGAGGTGCTAGATATATCTGGCAAAGTGCTAAAGTTACTTGGTGTGGTATTAAATGAATAAGATGCATGTATCAGGCCCTAAAAGTATCAAGTAATTGATACACACTCAGATAATAAATAATAATAATAACATGTAATATTTATTTCTGATATTTGTGAAATTATATGATGCAGAGGTTTTCATAAGTATTCAATATTGTCAACATACATTTGAATCAATGTGCTTTCATTTGAGGAAAACCAATCTAGTATCTCGATGATCACTAATAATCAAGGTGCTGGTCCGCACAAGAATCTTGATGGACACCAATATTGTATTCCCACGGGTTTATACTGGATATTTGTCACTTCTGATTAATAGAAAGTTGTATGCTAATGGAACATTTCTTGTATTGCAGTCATAGTTATCTAATCTGAGACCATTTCAGTTAAAGTTAAAAGCATATTTAATATACAATGAGATTATACAAATCTTCTTGGTATCTTGCTTCTTTCTGAATCTGTGTTGCTTTTATTTTAAGTATCAGAATCTTCCAGGAAACTTTTCAATCCTGGAGAAATAAACTTTGTCTGAAGTTTATTTCCTTAAATAAACTTTGGATAAACTTCCTTATTTGATAAATAAACTTTGTCACAATTTTATCTAAGATTCTTCATCAAGCAGAAGGCAGACATATTGGTATCTGAATTTCTTCATTTATAAATAATAAATTTTTCCAAATGTTTATAATTGTTTTAGAGTATAGAAATGTCATGTCCATTTTTACGCTTTTCATTACAAAACTAACTGTTAAATCTATAATTCTGCTTTTTTAACCACAATGTTGTTGGGCAATTAATAAGATATGTCATCATGATAGAAATAAATTTTAGTGAATGAATAAAATAATTTTTTTGAGTTTTCAGTTGTTTAATTAATTTTTTTCACAAATCCTTTAAATCCAGTAAAATTGTCAAATATGCCATTCAAAGTACACTACTGGATGCCTAAAATTATCCATCTCAATTCGTTTTTCTCAATGCATAAAAATAATAAATATATTTATAATCCACATTTTGTCCTTTCTCCCATTCAACCGTAAGAGAAATCGTATTAATGGATTCAATTTGTCACAAAAGTAATCCAGGTTATCATGTCAAATAATTTTTGGTAATTGTATAATTTAATATTTGCCACAGATATATATAATTCATTGCTTTTGGCTTGATTCATTTTCTATTTTTTGTGACACTTTTTTATTTTAGAAATTTTTGCAAAGTAATGGAATTATTTTCACTTTTATGTATATCATGCATAATTCAATGGGTGTTTTCTTTTCTTTATAATAGTTCATGTGTTCCACAATGCTTTTCTTAATATTTCCATAATTTATTATAGCTCTTTTAATTGGTATTCATTTATAGAGAAGCGTTTCTCATCATTATATTTTATTAATATTATTTTTTTCCTTATTGTATTTTTTTATTAAATTCCATATAAAAATATAGCAAAATTAATAGGCAGCCGTTCAAAGTCCCAAGACAAGGGTATGGGTTTAAAATATTGTGATAAAATCATCGCAAGCAATATTTTGAAAATATCAGTTGACATAAAACGTTTAATTGATGATTTTCACAGATGAATGGAACGAAGTATAGACCAAGCCATTTGATTCTAAAGCGAAATAGTAAGTCGATTTCATGTTCTTGGATTCTCGTTTGAAGGATTCGATTATAACTTCTAATTAGATAAATATATGAATTAAAGTTACCAAATGGAACCAAATGTAAATCGATATATTAAAATTGATTTTTAAAAATATAACGTAACGTAACTTAACGTAATTTTTCACGATTCAGTTTTTTTTTTT
>JAPMOR010065631.1:6323-29957 GCA_026543865.1 Argiope aurantia
TTTTTAAAAATTGAAGTAATAATATTCACTGCCATCTTGTACATCGATTTTATTTTAATTATTATTGCTTTCTCTTACACATAGTATAGAGTAAGTGTAGTAAAAAATTCGAACTCGAGATTTTGACTCCACGTTTTAGACGTCCCTGAGCTTGAAAAACACATTTTTGGAAAATGTCCGTATGTCTGTCTGTGACAAGGATAAATCAAAAGCGTTTGAGTTAGACGGTTGAAATTTGGTGTATAGTCTTGACAACAAATTTTCAGATTTCTGTCAAATTTTAAGCAAAATCCTTTCAAAAGAAGTCAGGGCCGCGGTGGCCTGGTGGTAAGGTCTCGGCTTCGGAACCGGAGGGTTTCAGGTTCGAGAACCGATTCCTCCCAAGAACCGTCGTGTAAGGGGGTCTGTTGCACGTTAAATCCGTCCTGACCAAACGTCCTCCCGCTGGTGTGGTGTGGTGTGGAGAGGGGGGTGCCAGCTCAGGTGTCTTCCTCGTCATCTGACCGCGGTTCAAAATTACGAGGTCCGTCCCAAAATAGCCCTAGTGTTGCTTCAAACGGGACGTTAATATGACTAAACTAAACTAAACTTCAAAAGAAGTCTGAATGTCCGACTGCTTCGAATATAAGTGAATGCGATAACTATAAAACAAAGTGAGCTAGATAGATAAGATTCGGTAGACAGATTTAACAACTATAGTGTAGACATCTGTCGAATTTTGAGTTAAATATAACAATGTGATAACCGTCTGCTAGCCTATACTTTCAGAAACTGTAAGGGCATGAAACATGTAACTCAAAAACTCAATGACTTAAATATGTGGCATAGGATTTTGTGAATACAACTGCAATTTTGTGTCAAATCTTGATTTCAATCAGTTGATAAAAATGTGTCTATAGCGAAAATTAGTTTTTTTGGGTACTAATAACCGCATGCGAAGGATTAATAACCAAAAAAAAGAAGTCGCTATGGATTGCAAGATTGATTCAGTAAAAATGCTAAATTCATGCCAAAAGTTAATATTTCGTAACTATTGTACACCAATGCCATGTAAGACGCTTTGGAACACCACTTCCACTTTTTTTTCCGAAAATAAAAAGAAAGCAAAAGCAATTTAACCACCCTGTCAAACCATATTTAGTATAAGAATCACTTATTAGCCATAATGATACACTCATTATGGCTAATGAAAACAGTGTTTTCCATTTTTATCTATATATTATATGCTTAAAAATGTTTTAAGAAACAAACCAACTATAATAACAAACATCTCATATAATTTCTGTTACAATAATAATAAAAAAACACTTTCTTCTCTCATTGTTTCGTTTTATGGGAATAAAAGCGCTTGTACAAATAAATTTCGATCAAATAAATGAATGTGGTGCTATGACATGTTACTATCTACTTTTAGATAGAGTTCTCGCACAAATAATATATATCGCAATGATTTCCATGATATGACTTCGAAAATATATGCTTGCAGAATTTTTTTGATGACGATTTTTTTATCGTAAAACGTTCCCGCCTTTAAATTACTTCCTCGTAACTACTTGCTATTATGAGTAACAGGTAAAAAGACGAAATGGTTGTTTCTTCTCAGAAAATTCTTCTATGTAACGATTCATCAAAATCTTAAGAATTAATTTTTTTTGAAGATTACAAAAAATTTTGATTTATGAGTTTCTCAATTAGAAAGTTTCCCAACTGATGATTTTGATCAGCTTTCAGAAAGTCAGATTTGAAAATCACCATCCCCAATTTAACTCGACGTTAAGTTATTCAACAAGTTTGAAGCAAGCACTAGAATATGCAAAGCATTTTTTTATCATAAACATATGCAGATTTCCTGTGATGGGTCTGAATTGGATTTTTTTTCTGCAGTGAAGGTACTCATGAAGAAGTTGAATGCCATTCCAATTTCTAGGATTTTCCTGAACACAATAAGGCTCATTTTAAATTTTATAAATCTTGGAAGTCTGTGGAATTCCATCTGTTCAAAGATTTTTCATATGATTTGGGACTCTTTATTTTGTTCCTATTATACAGTAAAGTCTTATTAAACGCACACTTTCCTTTTGACTATAATAATTATTATTAAATTGCCAGGGGAATGGACTTGATGTTTTATAGTTAAGCAGCCGTAACTCGATATTAAGATATATTTGGAATATAATTGCAGCAATTAAAAAAAAGGATAAATTAAATACCACGTCTATTAAAAAATCTATAATGAATATTTTAATGGTTAAAGAAAATACTTATAAGCAATCTTATTGATGTTATATCATGATCCTTGTTGTAACTTCATAATCTTCATTGAGCCAAGGATCCTTTATTTTTAGTAACATTTTGTCATCAAGATATTCAACTTCCTTGCTGAGGGTAGTGAAATGAAAGATTTCCTTGACTGCAGCAATATACTGTTCTAAATCACCATTGTCCCTTCAAACGCAATGATCATAAGAGCATAGGTAAACCTGAAGAGAAGAGATATAAATGGCAATGTCCTTTTAACCTTCAGATTTCAAAATTTCTAATATTATCTAGTCTCGTTATTTAAAGCTCAGTTTTAATCAAGTATAAATAATTTACCATAGCAGGCTGCGTCAAACCCTACTTTACATCTTATTGGCAGCATATGTGATTACCAATAAGTTTGTTTTGGCTTATAAAGGTAAGTGGATCTGAAATGGATTTTTTTTGGAGTGTGAAAACTCAACAAAAATTTATTACGGTCCACTTTTAGGATTTTCCTGATTATAGTTAAGATGATTTCAGGAGTCTTTGAAATGTGTGACATTTTTCTATTTATTTGTTTGTCTTATGATTCCACTCTTTTCATGTCAATTCTTATTACTCAGTTATGCTTTACATCTTCAATCCTTAGATTATCAGTCAAACGAAATCTTCATAATTTACATAGTTTAATAAGAATTACTGTGTTTAGGGCACAATTTATATTATCATACATCAAGATATATACTCAATGAAATAATGCCAGAGTATATGTGCTAAGTAAAATGTCCATAGTGCCCTATTTATGAAAGTAGATGATCCGAAAACAATTTTTTCATTTAATGTTTAATTCTCTCAGCTCTATCTTTCTGAAATATTTTTGTCTGTTTTGTTTCACATTTCTACAATAAAACACCATTTTAAACACTAGATTATCACGTTGGCTGTCTCATAAATCGCTTATGATTCATTCTGCTTTCAAATTAGGTGAACCCTTCTCTACCACAGCTAAGAAATAATCTAATTGTGAGTTTAGTTTAGTTATATTAACGTTCCGTTGTAAAGCAACACTACGGCTATTTTGAGACGGACATCGTAATTTTGAACCATGGTCAGATGACGAGGATGACAACTGAGCTTGCACTCCCCTCTATACACCACACCAACGGGAGGACGTTTGGCCCGGATGGGTTTAGCGTGCATCCGACCCGTTTACACAACGGTTCTTAGGTGTAATCGGGTAACAAACCTGAAATCCCCCGGTTCCGAAGCCGAGACCTTACCACCAGGCCACCGAGGCCAGACTAATTGGGGAAATAATCTAAACAGATAATCTAACTGGATAAGTGGGCTTAATCCCAGACGTGAGTTATGGTGATAAATATGTAAACATTTATGCAATATCTATACTTAAAAAAATATTTTCTAATGCATAAAGTGAAGTATGTAAATTATCTTGAAGTAGAGCTTCTTGTTTCGAGGTAACAACGGAAAAAGCTGATTATGTACATTTAAAGCATGAAAGGCAAATAATATATCTTTTTTTCGAGAAATCCATCTTTATTCCAGTTTTAAATGGCTGTTCATATCCGATACGAACACATAGACTACTTTATTTTTTCATTAGGGTTATATTTTCGTATATACTATAGTGTCTTGAGCAATCAATGCAGTAAAAGGCAAGTTTAAAATCTTTTTCCCTGTCAGCTTAATCCCAGATGTTTGTTTAGCTGTTTGCTTCATTCCCAATTGAGTCTTACGAATATTTTTATGAAATTAGAACTGAAGTCAAGTGAATGAAGTAAAGATGTTTTTTGCCGGTGGTGAGAATTTTATGTTACGTAACTTTCTTCCTTGAAATTAACTTTTTTATAATGCACACTAGTAAGTACCATAAAAAGCCTTTTTTGGGGGGAAGAGAATGCATAGAAATAAATATGAAATAATTAAAATCATCTATTCTTTATTTCCTTACCTGAACTAAATTTTTTTCTAAGTTTCTAAAACGACTTTCAGAGAATTTAAAATGAATTTATATGAGAGTGTGAAAACTGTTTTTTAGGACATAAAGTTTCTAACATTTATTGGAATTTTTGCTAACCAGTATTTCACCCATCAGATATCGGTTCTTAACAAAACATTGTCTCCTGCTGATTTTACCTTTTTTTTTCTGTTTGGCTCGCAGCATTTGCCGATATTTATGATGTTTACATTCTAACCAAGATTCTCACTGCGCTTGAATGAAACCCATTAATAATTTTACTAAGAAATTACTTAGGTACATTTATTAATTATTTATTGAATATAATTTTTTTTATATCTCTTAAAAATATTGCTTTATATTATCAATTACTGACGACTGTCGCGGTCTGCAGGGCCCGACTTAGTCTAATTAGGGCCTGGGGCATAAACTTCTTTGGGGCCCTCCTCTGCTTCCCTACTTCAATAATGAAGAACTGTGCATAGAACTTGTCTATGGTATCTTTCGATTTGGTAGCTCCACTGATGTGGGGGCCCTGGGAAACTGCCCCGTATGCCCCTGTCTTAGTCAGGTACTGGTGGTCTGGATGGAAAGTTCATTTTCAATCATCTGTAACTGAGGAGACGCTTAGCATTTTACTTATCATGTTTAAAAAGTCTCTCAATAATTTTATTCCGTTTCATAGACTTTGAATAACTGATGGAGCTGCCATGCATTGAAAGCATGTCATATGCAAGTCATTTAAGTTGCTATGGTCATAGTCATAGACTGACTACTCCGACCCGACCAAAGGTACACGGAAATACTTCAATGACCGCACCGTCGCAGGAGTAACACTGGTGGGAACTGTGGTTGAGTCCTAAGGGACATCATCGGCTACCGTATTCAAAAGCTGAAAGATCTCATTACAAGTTACACATCATTTTTTTTATTTAAATAGCAAATCTGAATCAGAATCTAAATCCATCTGTAAGGTAATATATAAATTTATCTATTCGATTCTATAAATTTATCTATTCTATAATATCCTGAATCGATCCAATAATTCAATTTTTCAATAAACATATCCTTTCCTCTTCATTGTGAAGATGCCGAACTAACATTTTAAAAAAGTCAAATACTCTAGATGAATACTTTACAATTCCCAAAATTCAATAACCTAAGACATGGATAAAAATTATCTGGAACGCCAAGAAAGATATATATAGATGGTATATAAGAATTAATTTAGAAATAACCTTAATCTTAACCGGCTACCCCTACCCACCACTAAAGCATACAGATAAATATGATTCACTGGACAGCAACACTGGCAGGAACTATGATTAAGTTCTAAGGACCATCACCGGCAACGGTACAACCCTTCCCTAAGGAAGTACGTCCTGTCATCGATGGGAGGAGCCAGACACCCCAATTTTGTATACCCATAGTGATGGCGAGAACCAACTACCGTGCCGGAAACTTCTCATCCTCAATTACGAGGTGATCCCCCACCCTTGAGACAGGCAGTTGTTGTTGCTCATGCTTTGTTAAATTTTGCTCGTACATGGATCAATGCTGTTCAGAAATGTGATATGACGGTCGATGAAACAATTCCATTTATAAACAATGGCAGGAATGAAATTGAATAATATTAAAGTGATGACAGTCACATTAAAATGATTTGTATTGTTAGGGAAAATGCAATTGAAGGTTCAGGAAGTAAGGTTAGTAACAAAAAAATGCCTTATGAAAAATATATATGCATTGGGTTTATTTAAAATGGCGCCTAAAGTTAGATTAAATCCAACTTAATTAGCCTTAAAATGTATAAGGCTGCAAGAGGGTTTGTAGTGTATATTTTGAGGTATATAAAAATGATTCACTGCAATAACTTTGAAATATATTGAAGAGTAAAGGGAACTGAACAGCTTTGAATTATATTTGAATGCAGGAGGAAACTTTGAATTGTTGCTAAGTATTAATCTACTATTATAAGTTTTACTTAAAAATTATCTTCTTTTTTCCTCAAGAACTGTCCTCGTGCTGTTTTATCTTTTGTTCTATGATATTCCAATTCATATTGTTTGCTAATAAAAAATATTCTCTTTATTTTGCTATTAAGTAATTTTAAAAGACCGCTTATTTCCCAGTAAATGTCTTCCTATTATATCTCTTCTTATTATTCGATAAATTTTCGGTACATTTCGTGACTCGGCCTTCCTAACTTTGAAAATATCTCTTAGAGTAAATCAGTTCTGGTAATACGTTTTTGAACATGTTCATGTCGATAAAAATAGTATTAAACAGTATAATAAAAATTGTCTTTTTTTCATACAAATAGTCTAACTTTGATAAAAAAAAAAAACTTTTATGATTTCCCAGACAGAAATTTCATTATACTTGCAGAGTGAAATGCGTTTCGTGGAATTAAAGAAAAAGTTTCGGGTTTTGCACCCGTTTCAAGCATTTTTATCCTTTCAAGAACATAAAGAAAGATAAGAAAGATGAAATACCGGATCAACATAATTGAAATTCATAGCTGAATATAAGCTTTATTTATTCACTTAAAATGTGTGAATCATTGTGAATGACTTTGTAAACGAATAGGAAAAATATTCCGAGAAAATGAAAATTAACTACAAGTCTTCACACCAGGAAAAGTATTAAAGTGAAGAAGTGACCCTATTTTTTATATTAAGGCTCAAAGTGCCTCTGAATTTGGAATTTTATATTTTCGAATCCCTATACACCACTCTGATCAGTGGGTTTCAAGCTTTTAGGATTTTTTGTCTATAAATTTAGCGTATAATGCTACTTGCCACCCATTTAACTAGTACATTGCAATCAATGTTTCGCTAATTATTCACTTACACAATTATCCATCAGATTTCTTGAAAATAGGAATTACTCTAATAAAATAACATATATTCTTAACGTAGAAGGAATCCACACGGATATATTCTGACAATCTGCCGCTCATAGCTTTTAATTGTGCTTTCAAATGCTATAGTTGGAACAGCACTTCTAATCTTATCAGTCAATAAATTTCCACTGTTTACATTCGTCATTCTGATTCCAGTTCGTGATTATAGCACGCCGAAATCTGACGTGTTTATTCTCCATGGTTTGTATATCAAAGTCATTTAAAGCGTTTCAAATTCTGAGCATGCTCCATGGAATCCTTTATTTGCGATCGGATTTTAATAATATGCAATTGTAACCATTCTATTGAGGTCATGTATCGACATTATTTATTTACAGGTACCAGAGGTGGATTGTAGGATTTGAATTAAATTCATAAATGCTCTAAAGCTTAAAGAATGGAGATACTCTTCATCTTTATAAGAAAATAAAGAATAACATTTTACTGGGAATTTATTATACATTTGCTAAATAATGAAGCTCTTTCAACTTTCCTTTCATTACCCGAATGAATATCATTTTGCTTATTATATTGTACCAGCGTATATTAACATTTCACTTCTGTCCTAATGTTCTGATAAAAAATTAACATAGATAAAATAATTAGGTGTAATGTAGATAAAACTTTATAGATAGATGTCATAGAGATAAAATCGATTATTCGTAAAAAGTGGCAACTCAGAAGTATTTTATTAAGGGAAACATTTAAAAAAAAGTTTGCTTATTAATTCAGTTAATTCAAGCTTTCTTTAAATGATCGTTAGTTATTATTTATTTCATTATTCTCTGTTTTTTCATATAGAAGGTGGCCAAAATTAAAACGCCCCTGCTCTGAGCTCTCTTTACAGCGAACTACTCAGTATAAAGGCTTCAAAATTGTCTGAACTTACTATCCAAGACATGGGAAAACGGGTTACAGGGGAAAAAAGTTCTGGAAACACCGATAGTTGACGCTGTACAACAGAAAATAGGCTGAAAAGACGCAAATAATCACACAACACACACATATACGCATACACATATACACGCGCACACAAAAAAGAAACATGCATTGTGAAATTTTTTCTTTCTAATTTCTAATGCAGTTATGAAAAAAAAAGGAGATAAAAAAATGAAGAAACTTAAACTATCATTGCAACTGCAATTTCGAACTGTAAGCACAAAAACTTATATAAACTCTTGTTTTGCTGTCACTGTTCTGAGAAGAAAACGGGATAAAGCTGGAAAAATGTCACGTTTTGATTGTGAAGTTGTTTTATGAAAACAAAGGAAATACTGCAGTTGTACTTCCAGAGATTCGTCGACTTGAGAATTTATGCAAAAGACCAGCAGGTACTAAAACCTGCTCGAA
The DNA here is from genome assembly GCA_026543865.1 of Argiope aurantia. NCBI lineage: Eukaryota > Metazoa > Arthropoda > Arachnida > Araneae > Araneidae > Argiope > Argiope aurantia. The sequence continues at coordinate 14,798 of JAPMOR010065631.1, forward strand.
AATGTTGCATCCCAAGTGCAACAGCACCAATGTCTGGATTCAGTTAACTTAATTCAAGTTGGAACGCCTGCAGACATTGGAATCTGTGTACAGCAGTTCCTTGGGCAACATTTTGGAATCTGTGTACAGCAGTTCCTTGGGCAACATTTTGGAATCTGTGTACAGCACTTCCTTGGGCAACATTTTGGAATCTGTGTACAGCAGTTCCTTGGGCAACATTTTGGAATCTGTGTACAGCACTTTCTTGGGCAACATTTTGGAATCTGTGTACAGCAGTTCCTTGGGCAACATTTTACTAATGATAGAGTAATTAATCGCGCGTTTCCGGCAACCTAATCATCTCGTTTTACACATCTTAATCCATGGAATTTTGACTTTGGGGATACTTAAAAAGATATCGAAGAAGTTTCTTAAACTTGTGAGAAGCATCTCAATTGACTAATTACGATCCGCTGTAGAACTAGCTGTCTACAGAATATAGGTTCTACATCTTGAAGAAAGAAATCATATTGAGGCAGTTTCACCTACGTCGATGAAGTGCTTGTGACAGATTGTTTGATGCATTCGAATAAAATATGTTAAAAATGTGTATTTTGGGTATTTTCACCATATTTTTTGTTCAGGAGAAATATATCGAAGTTTCATGAACTGATTTCTTTCAGCCTAATACTTTTCTTCATGTCTATAATAGTAAGTTCAACAGTTTTGGAGCATTTACACAGAGTCGTTCTCTGTGTAAAGATTTCAGAATAGGGGTGTTTTAATTTTGATCACCTTGTATATGAGAAAAATATTATTATCTACAAAATATCTACTACTAGATTTTGATGGTTTTATACATTTTAGTTGTCCATTAAATTGGAATTTTTTTTTACAACTACCCTCTTTTTTCTGTCTTTGTGTCTGTCTGTCTGTTTATGGAATATTAATTTATAAGCACAATAAGTTATATAAATGAATTCTTACACATAGTTTTATTTCCTGAATTATTGTTTGTTAACTATGATATTTAAATAAAAATACGTCAACTGATTGATTATGTGTAGATATTCATGCAAATACTTATTCTAAAATGTAACATGTTATAAGCCTAAAGTTTAGCAATTTATATTTTATAAAGCTCGTCTCTCTCTCTCTCTCTCTATATATATATATTTGAGCTTATAATGAACTTATAATCTTTGTAAGAAAATTGTAATTTGTACCTGATTTTGGATTAAATCCACCAAAAGGTTACATGTCGTTTGGTTCGCGTATTCACATGTAATAAAAAAGACAATTCAAAATTTAAAAGAAAAAAAAAGCAAAGTACTATTTTTGCTTTTGTTGAATTATGAAAATAATAATAAATTATTTATTATTATTTTCATAATTCTTATCTTTCATATTCTTTCATTATTTCTTATCTCGTAGTTAAGAATCTATAGGATATTTTGTATATAGTATTAGAGTTTGCGAGAAAATTTTAATCTGAAATGGAGCGATAAATAAACGAATTAAAAAAAATTATACTTGAAATTTTTTCGCACCTTTCTTTTTAAAGAAGAAATCTCAATTTTTGGATACTTCCTAGATACTAGAGTTCTGAAAACTTTTAAATTTGCATATTATCGAATAAATGAAATATTTTAATATTCAACAAATCCTTTGATTCTTATTAGTACGAAATGCTAAAAAATAAAATTTTTGTAATATCTTCCAGATCTTTCCTGAAATTCAGAAAACCGAACAATAACGCAGAGATCTCGTACAATATCTTGCAATAATAAGGTTGTTTACATGTATGGAGTATTTTCTCACTGTGATGAATTCACTGTCACCGTTCACAGATATCTACCATTCACTTACATGGCGGAAAAATCCCCTTCATCATCGCTCGTAATTGGCCACAAAGCAAATTTTATGTGCGAAGGCGTAGTATTTAATAAATAGCTAGTATAATTCTGTAACAATAATAAAAAAAACATCACAAAGTGAAATGGAAATATACATATTACTAATTCATTATTTTTCGACATATTGATCCATTGCTGGATCAGTTTAAAAACCTCTATCTCATAAATGGCATGGAATATCCGTGTCAAATTGCAAGGATTCAGATGGGATGTTTTGGAGCTTCCACCATACAGTCCTGACTTAGCACCTTCAAATTTTCATTTGTTTCGGCTCTTGAAGAGTCCCTTCGTTGGTTCAATCTCTGGTTGGTTATTCTGACAAGCACATCATATGAGATTGGGATTTTCAAACGGATACAGAATTGAGACAAACGTCTCCACATGAATAACAGCTATGTAGAAATGTAAAAAACTGGCAACACTTTTATTTCCGCTTCAAATTATAATGCACTGTTTATTTTTATAATTTTGTATAAAATTATCTACGTTGATACCTTCTTATCAATATTTTTTTTCAATTGTACTAATTTTGTATAAAATTATGTGTGCTGTATATTGATACCCCCTCATAGATATATTTTTCAAGCGGGTAAAAAGAATTTCTTAGCAAAAAGTCTAAGATATAAGGACATTCTGATTGTCATGACATTGACAAAGGTGAACTGTAAAATTCTTTCCTATGCCTTTTCCTTTGGTTTTAATTTCATGATTTCTGCTTTCCTATTTAACACAAGGATTTTAAGAGAGCACTTTTATTGTTTAATTCCAAAATAGTATTTTAACTCTAGAAATTGCAAGCAAAATAAAGCTCCTGTGAAATGTGACTTAAAAAATCTAATTTAGTATGCCCATTACTTCGCCTAGGATGTCAACAGTGCGAACTTGCAAATCAAATCGGTTGACCAGATAAACAATACTGAGGAAGAATTATAATTAACCCTTTTTTATTACAATCATGAAATTTATTAACCACGATTGATTTTATCTAAGAACACTTCTTTTTGAACCTTATAGGTCACATATTTTTTTAATTCTGAAGTAAAGAGCGTTTGCGAACCGACTGCTCTGCTCTGTGATTTTTATCCAGTGAAAAACGAAAATGCGAAGCCTTTGGCAATGATAAAGGCATCAGGCAGAATTTTTTAGCTTAAAAATATCCTACGTATTCCTTTTAAAGAATAAATATACTTACTCGGTTCAACTAATTCTTCGAATTTCCATAAAAAAACAGCTGAAATTTCAATGATACAAATGTCGTTCAATCCGCTTCATATTTATTTCGAAATGTACCACCGAATTCTTCAATACATAATTTCTGATAATATTTGTAATTATCCAAATCATCAGAAATCTAATTCTTGACCTCTTACAAACTTACAGAATTATCATGGGAAATTCTGGAACAGAATAACAAATTTCCAAGAATTCCGTTAGAATGCTAAGAGCAAAACGAAAAATTAGGAAATAAAGACAAACGATTTCAAAAAACTCGAGTAAATGTTTTTACATTTTTTTCTTTCATTTACTCATAAAATTCATAACCAAACGGTTTTAATTAGAATAAAATATTTCAGTAAGAATTGCAAAAAATAGATATTACTTATTCATAGTTCATTTTAAAAATAATGCAATAATAATACTTTCAATTATAAAGTATAATTTAATTAAATTCTTTAATGGATGTTTATTTGTCGCAGTAGATGTACAACTCAAAAAGCGATAAAATTGCAAACAAATCAGTATTAGAGTTAATAAGAATTTATTTCGCTTGCATTTTTGGATTATCAAATTCGGCTAAGATTCAACCAAATGTGATATTATTACTAATTTTTCAGTTATGCTTGTATTTTTTGCAAATATAAATATTATTAATAACAAAATAATGTTTGTATTGCAAATATAAACATTTGTTAATAATAATAAACTTTAGTTGTTATAGTAATAAAGAAATAATAATTAAATGCTGAAACACATGTACATGTCAATAAAGATATTGCCACTTACACTCTTTAAGAGTGCAGGAGGTCGTATATGATGTAAGTGTATGCAAAAACATATCGGCTAGCTATAATCATTTCTGTACTTACCCAATATATTAAAGTTGATGATAATTTCCAGTCACATTTCATGTCAAGCGTTTCTGCCCTTAAATATGTTGATCGCTTTACAAGGCAATTCGATTCGTTCTAGGGTTATTGAAATAAAAAATCCTTCATCGACATTTAGGTCATTTCCATTAACATTTGAAAAGACAATTGATACTAAAACAAGTTTGGTTTACACATGACAGCAAAATTCTCTTTTATTGGAAAACTAAGAAGTTTATACATATAAATTTTTTTCTAAAATGTGAGAAAAATCGCCATGTGTGTAAACTTGCATTTGGTCGTGTACGTAATGTTAAATCTCCCTTCGACTATAGCGATAGTAAATAGCTATGTGGGGAAAGCTTATAAAGCCAGTTAACAGCTGCGCTACTCTAGCAATTACGTTTGTATTGTGGTCCTGTTACTCGACTGTGAACCCCAAGTTCCCAGGTTCTATCCTCGTTCATCGCAAACTGCTACATCTGATGACTCGGACGTGATCCTTCAACCTTCCTGCAGGTGTTGTGGCGCCATCTGCCAGCAGATACCCAAAGTCGACTGATTCACTTGACGCAGCAACACAAAGCCGTCAGACTCACTTGGCGCAACAGGAACCACACACGCTCACCATAACGCTTGGCGCTGTTCAAATGCGTACAGCCGCATTACACTCAACAGCTAATAATACATCGCCACTCAACAGCCATGTCGTTCATCCCACCTCTGACTCACTGGAGGGCGAGTCTGGGGTGAAAGCTTATAAAGCCAGTTAACAGCCTCGCTACACGAGCAATTACTTTTGTATTGTGGTCATGTTACTCGGCTGCGAACCACAAGGTTCCAGGTTCTGTCCTCGCTCATCGCAAACCGCCACAGCTATATAGCTATCATCAACGGAAAATTGACCGCGCTTTAATTTTCTGTTCAAAAGATAAGTTCCAACTTAATCCAGTGTAATACTATAGGAATGGTAGCGATGGTTAATTCTCCCGCTTCAGAAAAATCCGCCATATGTGGAATAAGTTAAAGGATAATATTAAATTTTTATGCCTTACCAGAAGTGTCATCTGGCGATGAATGTGGGGGAAAAAATACAATATTCCACAATATTTATAATAATAATAATCTAAAAACTAACAGGTAGAAAATAATTAAAATTCCAGTGGGAGTGGTCACCCCAAAAATTTCTCTCTTATTTTCTAATAAACTTGTTATGCCAGCGAACACTTTACATGGCATTGGCACATAATAGTTACGAAATATTTTTTGATGGGAATTTAGCATTTTCAAAGAATTTATCATGTAATCCTTGGCGAGTTATTTGGCGATTTATCCTTTGGATGCATTATTAGTATCCAAAAATCGAATTTGTGTTTCAGACACGTTTTTCTCGACCGATTGAAATAACAATTTGACGCAAAATTACGCTTGTAATCAGAAAATTACATACCAAATTTTATATATTTAAGTCATCCGGTTTTTGAATTATCGCGTTTACATGTTTCTGAAAGTTCAAATCGACAAACCGGTCAGTCAACAGCTAGTTGAATTTGGATAAAAAATTAACAGGTCTACACTATGGATGATGTTAAATCTGTGCACCAAATTTTATCTATCTAGCTCTCTTCATTTTATAATAACCGTATTAATCTTTATGCGAACAACCGGACTTCCTTTGAATGGATTTTACTTAAAATTTGTGAGAAATTTGCAAATTTAGTGAAAAGGCTGTATACCAAATTTCAGCCTTCAAGTTAAAGCGTTTTTGAGTTATTTTATCAAAGACAGACGGACATTTCTGACTCTGGGAGATCTAAAACGTGGAGATTCGTCAAAATCTCGAATTCTAATTTTTGACGATACTTTTTCCTTGATATGTAAATAGGAAAATAAGAATCGGTTATTGACTGTGCTTATAAAAGATTATTTTAAAAACACTTTTTAATAAAATATTAAAAGATAAATCATTTTCTTTGTAAACGAAGCAAAATAAGTAAATAAAATGATTATTTTATTGAATAATATAATTGGAACTTTTATAAGACTTACAAGTTTTAAATCAAAAATGAGCCAAATGTCTTTTAAGTATTAAAATGACATAGATTGCACGTTGACGTGCAGTAACATTTTATTTCCCCAGGTTTTAACTTAAAAAATATTTTTGTTATTGCATGGATATTACTGCTGAAAATCTCTATCAGATTAAGATCCAGACACATGACATTTGTTTTACGCTAAGACAGTCACTCACCTTCCGAGTAGAAAAGACAGTAATTGAACAAACATAGTGTGATCTTTCGTCGATAATCACTCGATATTCTTGGGACGCAAACTTTTCCTTCTTAATTTAACTTCATTGTTCCCCGTGCCTTGTATTCACTAGCTGACAAATACGATCAAGAGAAAACTTTGGCTCGGGACTTTGGTGTTGAAAGACTCTTTCAACTAATTCGGGATTTTTCCTCGTTTTATGAAAGAATTTTCGGATGGGTGTTGATGTACTTACAGGAAAGAAAGGAAATAAGTGGAAATAATTAGAATTGCCCAAGTATTGAGAAAAGGAAAACATTTAATATAATTCACTGAAATGAAATTTTAGAAGAAATTTTGCGGGTGCATTTTAATTGAGATAAATCAGTGTTCGTACTTCTTATTAACATATTAGACAGAAAAATTAAATTTTAATTCATTGCGTTTTACTGTTTTCAAAAACATAAAATATAAAAAAAATTGCCCTTACATTTTGAATATCTGACTGCATACAAAAAAAAAATCAAACATTCTAATTCACCTTTTTTTTATACTATAAAGATGTTATATTATAATCGATTTTGTTCATTTCTTAATTGCCAGAGATTTTTAATGTTTGTACATTTATTTTTCAATTATTTTAATGCATTCAGAGTTTAGTTACGCTTTAAACAATTAATTTAATTAAATTATGATTCCATATGAGTTGCACTACCGGGCAGTGATTTTGAAAAAAAAAAAAGATGTTTACAGGAATACAGTAATATAAAAAAATTATAAAATCTAATATAAATATAATATATGAATAGTTAATAATTATAAAAATAGATTATTTATTAAAGACTGGAAAGTAGAAAATATTTAAAACAAGAATTCTTTTTAGGACATTAATATAATAGGGTTTTAAAAACTCTTATTTATTAAATTTATTGAAATTGCACTTGTTTGTGTTTAACAAAAATTGCAACTTGCTAGATAGCCAAAACTGTTAACCATAGTTTTCTCCTACATATGATCAAAATCTATATTTTTCGTATAAAGTCCGCTTACCAAATTTCATCCATTTTGGTGCACAAGATTTGATCGACTTAATTTCTTGTGTTTTCTACAATAAAAAAAGGCACTCCAATTTTTCATGTTTCCGAAAATTTGTCAAAATGATTAAAAATTGAAAATTCTAAAATGTGGGAAAATAGTCTTTTGGATAAATTTTCTTCATTGTTCTTATTTATTTGGGAAATATTTCCACTCAAAAAATTTTGAACAAATGCTGGAGGCTATCTGGTTATAGTCTATCAGAAAACTATGATTTTTCTTCAGTTCCTTAAAGAATATATTTATATATGGCAATATGCAAAGTAGGAGATGTGAATATGCTTATTAATGTTTTTTTGTTATTAAATATGTAATGAAACGGAAAGGAAGAGTTATTTCTATTTTACAACAGATTAAAGAGAAAGTCAGTCTCATATCTTCAGGAACAGGACAACTAATGATTCGAGATGCATATTTCTTGCTTCAAATAAAAGAATTTTTTTATTTCATCACAAAATACTATATTTTATTCAAACTCTCCTGAAACCTAAAATGTTTCCTTTTTGCAGCAAATCTTCTAATTTCAAAACTTTATTTATTTATTTACTAGCCGCCTTTGGCGACCAGCCGGTTCGCCAGTATTACCACTCGCTACAATTTTCAATTAAATATTTTAAGTAACTGGTATCTTAAAGAATTCTCAAACAAAACATTTTTAATCTTCAAATTTTGATAGCCATATCAAACTTAAACTGTTTAGATCGTTTCGTTCAATTTACTATATATATTTTGATAATTTGTTGTCATTACTTTTACAATTTACTATATATATCTTGCTAATTTGTTGTTGACAAAACTTCAACTTTAATTTAAATTGTAAATGATAAAATTGCAATTAATATTAAGATATTTTTTAATAAAACCAAGCGTTTTATTTTATTTATATTTATAGTTATTTATTAATTATTATTATTATTGAATGTGAGTATTGCAAACAGAATCGCTCGGTATTTAAGTCTTATGTGAACTACAAAATATTTTTCATCATTTATGTAATATCTCAAACATTAATTCATCAAAAATTTCTGAGATTCAGCATAAAATTCAATTTTTAGTTTTGCTTTCAAAAGGATTGAAATGAAATCAATAATAATATTTTGTTCCTGCCTATAAATATATTTCAAAAATTATGAAGTCTAAATTTAATGCAGTAAGGTATCATATTCTGAGAAATATTCTGGACACACCAAATTTTAAATAAATGAATGAATGTTTCTATTTTCCACGATCAACTAAGACTTATTTATGAAGATTTAAATGTTACAAATTTAGAAAAACTCACCATTTTCATAATCTTAGGCCAATTAATCTTGAGAAACCTGCGCGCTGAGTGGCGTATTTTCTTTGAAGCGATCGATGAAAAATCTAAAATTATCCTTTTTTTATTGAATATTTATATTCAAATTTTCATATTTCAGTCAGTTTAAGTGATTGGAAATTAACTCGTAAAAGTCAGTGATTTAGTTGATTGAAAATTAACTCTATGACCACCATAAAATCTGTGCTTTCTCTTGTGGTGTATGCATTCTCTTTAATATGCGCTCGAATAAAACATCACATACAAAAGTACTACATAGAACAAACACATCAAAAGTAAACATAACATTTCAATAGTTGCCAAAAACAAAAGAGAGAAAAATCCAATTAATAAGCAGACGATATTTAGAAAAGTACAGATATTTAGACTGGAAAATGAAATTATCTGAAATTAAAAACACGCGCAGACGATATTTACAAAAGTAAAAATATTCAAACCTGAAAAGGAAAATATATGAGCTATTCCATCAATAAATGCCATAAGTTTGTTTACATCTTCATTATTTTATGAGTCATTAAATATCAAAATGAGTCCGGGACTAAATAAACACCCTGTATAGAGAATGTAAAAGATCATAAATAATTTTTCTTGAATTTATTTTTTAGAAAAAAAAATATTTCATATTTGTTTCATTTCCTACAGACACGTGCCGAAAATTATATTTTTGCAGATTTCATTTCTAAAAAGATTTAATTTATTTTTAATTGGGGCTTTAATCAATGTAATGGCAACACTTTGAAAAAAGCTATTTTTTTCTCATGAACGCGAAACGTGCTTAATCCTCATTTTTATTTTCGAAGAAAAAAATTATTGAAAAACATAGTTAAAATATTTATTTAAAAATTCATTAAAAATAGAAATTTAATTTTAAGATTAAAACATTAGTATCATTTAAAAGATAAATTTTTCATCTTTAACTTCATGTAAAAATCGTTTTTGTGCGGTAATATTTTCGGCAGTTATAGCAGAAACACGTCAAAATTTCGCTTAATTTTTAAATAAATAAAATTCTAGTTAAAAATTCGAAAAAATAACCCTCAGGTGCACATTCCCGGCCTCCAAGGTATACAGGTGCCAAATTTGGTAGCTGTAGGTTGAATGGTCTGGCCTGTAGAGCGCCAACACACACACACACACACACACATTGAGCTTTATTATAAGTATAGATTTAGGGATGAGAATCAAGAAGATTCATCAAAAACTGTCTGCCGAATTTTTTGATGAGAGCTATGCTTAGCAGGGATTGTCTTTGACTTTTTGATATATTTCGACAGTCTGGCGCCTTCTTTTCTATTTTCTATCTACCCAACAGTGAACATATAACTGGTATGGAGTAGTGTAAGGATAGAAATTTGGTGTATAGTCTAGACAACAAATCTGCAGATTTCTGTCAAATTTTAAGCAAAATCCTTTCAAAAGAAGTCTGAATGTCCGACTGCTTCGAATATAAGTGAATGCGATAACTATAAAACAAAGAGAGCTAGATAGATAAGATTCGGTAGAGCGATTTAACAACTATAGTGTAGACATCTGTCGAATTTTGAGTTAAATATAACAATGTGATAACCGTCTGCTAGCCTATACTTTCAGAAACTGTAAGGGCATGAAACATGGAACTCAAAAACTCAATGACTTAAATATGTGGCATAGGATTTTGTGAATACAACTGCAATTTTGTGTCAAATCTTGATTTCAATCGGTTGATAAAAATGTGTCTATAGCGAAAATCAGTTTTTTTTGGATACTAATAACCGCATGCCAAGGATTAATAACCAAAAAAAAGAAGTCTCTAAGGATTGCAAGATTGATTCAGTAAAAATTTTAAATTCACGCCAAAAGTTAATATTTCGTAACTATTGTACACCAATGCCATGTAAGACGTTCTTCGGCATGACAAGTTTATTAGAGAGTATGCGAGAAAGTTTTGGAACACCACTTCCACTTTTTTTTCCAAAAATAAAAAGAAAGCAAAAGCAATTTAACCACCCTGTCAATGTAGAAACGACGAATCTCGAAGGTCTAGCAACTCACTCCTCAAGTACTTTTCTCCTACCCCAATATTCGAGTATAGTGAGTCATTTTGAAGCATTTTGTGTATCCTAATATAATACAGAAAACTGAGTATATATTTTGAATGTCTTCCTTTATAAAATGAATGAGTGAATTAGAAATGAATTCAAAATTTGGCATAGATCTATAATATTGGATACATGACCAGCACTAAATTTTATTTATCTAAGTCGCTGCGTTTTTCAGTTATTGTATCGTATGCTTGCGAAGAAACAGACATAATCCTCTTACCTTCTTTTAACAGATTCAGTCCAATATTTAATATAGATCCATAATTCTGATGATAAATCACTGCGCCGAATTCTTTTTTTACAGTACTTTGCATTTTTGAGTTATTGTTTTTACATTCATGTGGTAGATCTTCAACGACAAACCTTCTTTAGAATGATGCTCTCAAAATTTTGATAGAAATATACAAGTTTAGTTTTATACCAAATGTCATTGTTTTAGTTCAATGCATTTTGAATTTTTGTATTTATCGGCAAAAGAACGGACATAATTCCAATCATCGGGATTGGTCTCCCTAAAACTTTCTTGCATATTCTAAAAAATATGCTTGTGGAATTTTTGGTGATTAGCCGCTAGGATGCAGCTAATATACAATGATTAGAACACCAAATGCTTATTTTCTTAACCTATTGGCACCATCCGTTTAGCTCAAAGCGTTTATGAAATATCTTGTTGACAGGCAAACATAATTTTTTTAAAAAAAAAATGTGTTTTTCGGACTTAGGGAAGTCTGAAACATGTATATTTGTCAAAATCTCGAAGTCCAATTTTTTTTTATTACATTTACTCTCTGTATATTTCATATACGGAAAAGTAAAAACATTACAATTTTTTTTCAGGGTGGTCAGAAATTTAGAGATACGTCAAATACCGAGATTGAATTTTTGAATGATTATAATATTTTACCTTTGTTTTTTTATATACAGGAAAGAGACAAAATATATTTTTATTTGTACTCGGGGAATACAGAAATCTAGAGATATGTCACGATCTCGAAGTCGAATTTTTTGACGATTATAATATTTCCTCTCTGTATATTTCATATATATGAAAGTAAAAAAATATTTTTGCACTCAAGGAGAATTTAGTGATAAAACAAAATCTCGAGATTGAAGTTATTTTGATTATTACAAGACCTTCTTCTTACATACTCATTAACAATAAATAAATAAAATAACTTATACGTGGCATTCAATATTGTATTCTTTTCTCATTATCGCTGATTGCATCAATTAAACCTTTCTTTTTAATTAATTCTCGTCCCCAGAAATTGGGGGCTAGAATTCTGGGCATCCCTAGGGAGCTCTCAAGAATCTTTCTTCTTGCGAGGGATCAGGTGAAAGCCGTATTTGCAATATTGCGTTCCTTCAGACGTTCCTTAGAAAACTTCGTATAAGAAGTGAGCTAATCATTACAGGAATGATGTCGGTTATCTTCATCAAGTTAATGCTAGTTGTTGCTTTAGGTCTTGTTCCAAATGACCCAGAAGTCCTAAGCAGATTTGTACTAATGAGTACTTAATCACATTTGGCTAATTTGTTCCATTGTTGAATATTACCATCAATTAAGCCGGAACAGCTTTTTTTTCTATGTTATTGCTTTTCGTCTTGGACATCATCAAATTTCGATCCCAGGATTTCTTGAGTAATCTGCTCTTAAAGAAAAATTTATCACGGCATCACTATGGTACATATATAAGAGCTATCATATGACAAACCAGCAGTTTCCGAAATACTTTCGCGCATACTCTCTAATGAAGGTGTTATCTCAGAGAATGTATATTGTTACAAACCTGCAATTCGGCTTCCCAGCACAGTTTGTTCCATCATTGGAAAGAAAGTTTTACAGTCATCTGAATGGGACGGAGTCCAGGTGTGCGTCGGAGGTCCCAGAGCTTGGCGACAAACTTGGCGACCATTTGGCGACTTGGCGACGAATTTGGCGACTTTGGCGCCAAAATAGATAATACCCGAAACTTCGAGAATTTTCCCGATCCGTCCAGTAGGAACCGAGATACGCCTCGAACGTTCCTGATTGGTTGAGAGGCTTCTAGCCCCGCCTCCTGAGACCTATAAAAGGAAGCGGCCGCCGCTGCCAAAGGGAGACGACGAAGCCAGTAGTCAGAGTGGACGGAGTGGTCGAAGAAGAGTAAGCGGAATCGACGGAGCAAAGTCAGTAATCCGAGTCAGAGTCGGAGAAGTAGAAGACGGAGTAGTCGGAAGCGACTGAGTCAAGCTAGTGCTGAACTGAGTTAACGTCGTTGAGTTGATAAACGTCGTTGTTTTATTTTCTACTATCGTCTGCTGATTGAACATTCTACACACCATATCACTTCCACTATCCAAACGAACCCCGGTAAAGAAATTTCGTAACAATATAGTGAGAAAGGCGTGTAATAGTTTGGAGATATAATGAAATAAAAAATATTGACATGAATTAAATATTTTTACTCCATCTGTTGTGTGATCCTTGGCTACTTTTTTCGTGATGAATCCCTGGGAGCGGTTAAAAGTATCAAAAAATCGAATTTGTGATTTAGATGTATTTTTCCCAACCAATTGAAATAAAAATTGGACACAAAGCTATGCTTTTAATCATAAAAGACAGTATCAAATTTGATATATTTAAGCCATCGTGTTTTTGTCTTATTGCGTTTGCATGCTTCTGAAAGTACAGACCGACCGACGGTTAATTTCTGATTGAATTTGACTCAAAATTTGATAGTTGTCTCAACTATAGATGCTAATTCTGTATATCGAATTTTATCTTTCTAGCTCTCTTCGCTAAATTATTTTCGAACAGCCGAACCGGTAGATATCGTTTGAACTGAGTTTGATCGAAATTTCACAGAAATCTACAAATTTGGTGTATACCAAGTTTTTGCCATCTAGCAAAAAAATGTTTTTGATTTAATTTTGTAACAGGTAGACGGACAGAGAGACAGACATTTTCCAAAAGTTTCTTTTCGAACTGAGGGAGGCCTAAAATGTGGAGATTCGTCAAAATCTAGGGATAGAAATTTTTGATGATTTTTATACTTCGCAAACGAGAAAATAAAAAGGAGCACATATTTAATATGATATTACAGGGATAATAAAACATCAGTGTAGTATACTAAGCTCGAAATATTTTTAGAGTACAACATAAAAAAATATTACATTTTCTTGCTATAATACAATTCTAGGAAATTATAAAATAATCAAAAGACTTTGTTCCATATCAGTTATTTTAGTAACAATCACTTGTAAAAAGAAATACCTCAATTACGTATTGATAAAAAGTAAATTAGAAAATATGAACTAAGAACTATATATATTTAAGGCTTAAAATTAATACCAATTCATTAGTCATAACACAAAAAGGAAACATTTTTTAAACCGTTTTCTCATTCGAGATGATAATTTTCTTTGATATTCTTACTTTTTTTTTCGTTTTTATACTTCATTTAATGACTTTATCACTTTACTTATTGTCATTGTTGTTTTGTTTGTTGTTATGGTTTAAGTGTAACATTTTAAGTGCAATTTAAGCATTTATGTTATGCATGTCTTTGTTTTACACATTTTAAGCATAAAACAGAGATATGCTTTTCTATTTCTATTACTACTCCTTCCTTTTATTTTTGTTTATTTTAAAATGTTTTTCCTTGTTTACTGGATGTTCCAAATGTGGAAAAATCTTTCATTAACAAAGAGTGTTAAATAGATAAAATTTGGTAAACAGGTTTAACATCTAAGCTGAAGAAGCGACTGTTGGATCGTCTATCCGTCTTTACTTCCAAAACTATGCAAACACAATAACTCAAAAACGTAGTAACTTTACTATATGCAATTTTGAATATGATTTTGTGACTACAATTGTAATTTTGTTTCAAATTTGAGAATTATTAGTTGTAAAATAGGTGTCAAAAATATACATTCAGTTTTCTGATACACATTTATTAACAACATCCTGGCGATTAATACAGAAAAAAAATCGCCAGTTACCTCATTCAAATAAGTACATTCGTAAGTATTGTTTCCCGATAATATGCATTTATCAATGTAATACAATATATTTATCGTAGACTATTACAGAAAGTTTCGGGAGACCACTCCCGTTGGTTCAACCATGCATGCAACTTCCATTCGTTAGAAAAGGGTACTTGTCGGTTGTAAAGTCAATCAAAAAGCGCCAAGAAAACTTTTCGCCAATTCGTCGATTTCAATCGTCAAATATATAGCATGCGGTTTATGCAATTGAATATATTTTTATAATTTGGCGAAAGTTTTTCTCCGCTCTATTTGAACACCGTTAAAACCGAATTGTGCATAGAAAAATGTGGGAAAATTTATTTTGATCGAAACATTTGCATCATTTATATCGATTTATTATTATGAAAAAATTATGCGAAACAAAAATTTCTTAACATTCGCTTTTTTGACAAATATCCTCTT
>JAPMOR010065636.1:0-10445 GCA_026543865.1 Argiope aurantia
ATTTTCGAATTTCCTTCTCTGTTTGAAAGGAAGTAGAGATTTCGTCGAATATGTGTAGCATATTTAGGTCCGTTTCGAGGTAAATTAGATATTGGAGTCAAACATCCTTCCTTTGTTATGCTATTAAGTTTGAAGCATGAGATAAGGGCTCTACGGCATTCTCGATATTTGTCCACGGTTCAAAATTTATGAGGTCCATTACAAAACACTCGAGTAGCTTCGAAATGGAACGTTAATGCAGCAAATCAAATTAATGCATTTACTTCTAACATGCTATGATTTAGTCATGGTAAATTTCTTCTAAAGTTTAAATTTAATATGAATCGGTTTAAGTGATATAGCGTATTCATGCTTTGCACAGGGGGAAATGTTTTCGCTGTATGGGTTATTTTCTACTTAACCTGCCTTACGAAAACTCAACCACAGATTAAAGAGAGAAAGATTTTGAACAATTCTTAAATCCATGGAACATGAATTTCTTGTTCCAATTTCCCTCTCTGTTTGAAAGGAAATTGTAATTTTTTTTTCCAAGAGCAATGAGGAAACGCAACCGAGAATACAGCGAACGCTATTTCGCATTTTTTTTTTCATTATCGCAATATAAACACAACAAATGCCGAAATAGCACGCATTTCAGAAACTAAAATATGCAAAACTGATAAACTATCTTCAAGCTTTTAGAAATAATAGTTTCTTTCTTTACTGATGAGAAAGTACATGTTTCTTAGAATATATGTTTCCATTGATTCTGTAGCGTATTTTCAAGTTGTATTATTGTCTATTAAAGGTTAAAAATTTTAGAAATCTCTATTCCGTTATTTAGGAATGTATTAGTTTTAAAATTCATATATTTGAAAACTTTTAAATTATCGTTCCTTAGACGCAAATGCTTTCTTGGAATCTGTTAATAAAAATTTTCACAGCTTAATCTTTGGAAAATTAAGTTTTGTTGAATTGCGATAATTTGCCCCGTCCGCAATTTTCTGGAAACTTACGTTCCATAAATTTCAGAAAATGCTTTTGAAACACCAAATTCTTCGCAATGAAATATGATCATCAATCGAGACCAGCCGTCCAAACGAAGCAGTAAGTGCTAAATATAATTCGCCCTGAGGTAACTTGCTGAGTCAGCTTAGTGAAATTTATATTTATATAAGCTCGCATGCCATTGCATGCAATTATCGACTTTTCCTAAATTTTGCATTTAAATTTTTCTGTGGGCTTTGAAAATAACTCACCAGACACTTGCAAATGAAGAAATTCAGAAATTGTTAATAGTTTGTAGGAGTGAAAATAGTATTCAGTAGATAAACGAGCGATGAATGAGCTCATAGAATGAACCATCCCTATAATAGAATTCCTTATCAAACCAAAAACGGAATATATCATTGAAACTGTAAAGGGAAGAATCAAGGCTTGGTAGTGGTATGACTCAAAGATGAGCTAAATGCAGAGCATTTAGTCAAGAAAAGATTCAAAAGAAGTTGAAAGAATTCTTCTTGAAAAAATTGTGTGGAAACTCAATGATATAATTAGAAATAAAAATTAGGTGCTTATATTCGTTAGTTTCTTCAGAAATGTCTTGATGGTATCATTTCAAATGGACATCCATTGCAACATAAATCAAGACCCACAGGAATGAGCTAAATTTGTAATGAAGCTCAAAAACGATTGAAATGGAGTTTCCCATGACGAAAAATGGAACGATTCGTGCATGGAGGCTCAACTCAGAAGTGGTGATGATGCTCTTAAATTATCAAGAAGCGGAAAACTCAACAGTAAAAAGAGTCATGATGATAGAGCCAAAAGCCAGTTTCAATAATATTATAACAAAATCGTGAGAGGAATTGATTTGGCATACCTGAATGTAAAGATGTAGGATATGAACAAAAATATATTAACCGGTAAGGAAAAATATTTTTCTCGTTCATTTATGAATTTAGTGGCAAACTCTAGGATTATTTCCCGTGAGCGGAAATAACAAAAATTTATATCATGGAGCAATTTGCTGAATCCACAACAGTTCATGGCAAGCTATCAACCACTTCGTGAAGCTAACTAGACGGCCTTTCAAACTTTTATAGAGCTTACTGAATGTCTACAACGATCTAACTGTAACAATTAAGACTCTAAAACATTGCTGTAAATGCTCCCAATAGCAACAATAAAAAAAGCTGTATGGGAAAAGAATCTGTCAATGTATAACGTTTCACTGTGCTTAAGCGGTTTTGGGTTATGATTCGTAATACTTTTTTGTATTGGTTGGATAGCATTTGTTTCCATTTCAACACTTGTTTGTATTGGAATGATTAATTCGACTAATAAATTTTGTTTATGATGCTTTATGGGGCTTTAAGGTCTCGGCTTCGGAACCGGAGGGTTCCAGGTTCGTGACCCGATTCCACCGAAGAACCGTCGTGTAAGGGGGTTTGTTGCACGTTAAATCCGTCATGACCAAACGTCCTCCCACTGGTGTGGTGTGGAGAGGGGGGTGCCAGCTCAAGTGTCGTCCTCGTCATCTGACCGGAGTTCAAAATTACGAGGTCCGTCACGAAATAGCCCAAGTGTCGCTTCAAAAGAGACATTAATATAACTAAACCAAAATTATGATGCTTTATAAAAATTGCTCATTAGGTGCTGCTGGGGCATACGCTTTTCAATGGTCAACATCGATGAGATTTATATGTCTCAAGATCAAATATGAAATTATTTTGATCGAAAATAATGGCACTTGGATTTAGATTTTCTTAAGCACATTACCAATACTTTATGCGATTTAAAATGTTATTATGTAGCAATAAAAAAATGCGACGAAATTGTTAAAACGAATAACATATATACGTATGAATGTATTTTAAATAAAATCTATACTAACCTATTTTACGTCTGGCTTCATATGCAGCTTGACTAATATCTTCATACGTTATGCATATGTCTCCATATTCTCCCGTCCCAGCAACTTTGAGCCTGAAAAATAAATTAAATATTTAAAATAAAATCAGAAGAATTTAGAAAATAATTTAGACTAAGAATGTATTTAATCTGCAATTCGGTCAATGAAGATATTTAACAATCAAAATAGATAGACTTACACTTTTTTTTTTTTATCATGGAGTCAATTTATAGTCACTTGACACAAGTCAAATGAGTCGATAGAGTTGAATTTTGAAATCTATGGCGTAACTTACAGAAAGAAAAGCAACGATACGCAGCATCTCATGGTAAGCTAAAATGCAAGCGTAAATGCAAGTCCTGTGCAATTACGCTTGTTATGTTATTGTGATATTATATGAATTGATTCCATTATGTGAAAGATGTAATATAAACACGTACATGCTTTTTCATGAAATGTAAGAATGATGTAAAATAAAGGTAATACAGAATTCCGTTTCAATGATAAAGCAGTTTGATTTTACTTCGAATCGATTTTAAATTATCGATTATTATTAGAAATATTTGAGAATTTTTGTTAAAGTAAAAAAATATTTTTTTATTTTACAAAATATTTTTTCTTTGCGTACGTACGTATTTAATTCTAAGAAATCAAATATTTTCCTTGTATTTACTGCATAAATATACCTATAATACATTTGAAATCATTTAATTGTCTGGAAATGAATTAAATCAAGGAGCTATTAATATGCAATCTCCTGATTAGATTATACATTGGTGTTAATTAATAATTTTGTGATTAATAAGGAATGTCTAAATCGAAATGGCGGGAAATGCGATATGCGATTATGAAGTGGTTATAAAATAGGAAAACTGCGAGAAAGGACAAAATTATCCACATTTTATTATTCAAAGAAACCATTTGAAAGAAAAATTAGACATTAGAAGAAGACACATTTTAGTGAAATCAAATCAAATAAAAAAATATTATAGCAGTTTAATAAGGTGTGTAATCACTTCTGACAGTCAGGCACACTGTCCGACCATTTTTCGTACTTTCTATGGCATTTTGGATGATTTTGGACTCAAATAATTCAAAATGGCATTCAAAGCCCTTTTTGGCTCTGGAACCGAGCTTGGTGGATACAGAAGGAATACAAGTCGTCTCCCGAGCATTCCCCACACATTCTTGATTGAGTCCAGCTCCGGTGACTGAGTAGGCCTTTGGATATTTTTGGCTTCAAGGAAGTCATCGATTAGACTCTCATAGTGATAAGGCGCGTTAGCATTCATGAATATGAAATCAGAATCGACAGCACCTCGAAATAGGTGAACATAAGGTTCAAGAATTCCGTCTTTGTAGCTTTTAGCAGTCACAGAACTCACAACATGACTTCCCTTGATAGAAAAAGATGTCTTTCCGTGAAATTTCTCCAGCAAAAACAAATGCCACGCTCTCCCCATATCCGTTTCTGAGTAAATTCAGAGCTCAGAATAAAGCAAAAAGATGCGCCAATAAATATCGCATCGGCTTATTGTACCAACTCCAGTACTAATATTTTCCCGAACTTCAGTTTAAGTGAGTGAGTTTATGTGTAGATGTGAAGGGAATGCAAACTTTTGGTTCGTCTTATATAGAGATTAACATGATTTACTCTCCTATAAACAGTTCGTTTTGGAAACTCGTATCTTTCTGTAGATAATGAGTGCTGAACCTAGTTCTTCGGCACAATTGTTTCCTCTAACTTAGCGCAGTTATTACCAGATATCGGTCTTGGTAAATGGATGTGACACAACATTCCTTCTTTTTGTTCGACCTGGTACTAATCGTCTGTTAACATATCCCCCTCTTTAAATCTTTGCTACAGTCTTGAGATCACATACCGAGGTACATTCAAAATTCTAGGCAGTTTGGTTTGTGGTCATACGGATTCCAACGATTCTTCCTTTCATAAATATGTCCAGTTGCCGTCTTCGAGCCATCATTCGTTCTTTTTAATCTTTCATAACGTTCCCTCATGCATGAATTGACGAAGTCTTTCTGAACTTCTTATGCTGATTAAGCCGGATTATCCATGTTCCAACATACACAGGTGTTTTGTGCATGAATACATAGGCTGAAATGTTTTGCAGTTTTGCATAAACAAAAATTTCTCTTTCAGCAGAGATGATACTCTATAAATTATTTCAAATAAATTCACCAATCTTTACTCGCATTCTTTTTTGTTTGCATTTTATAAATATATAAAAATAAATTTTATAATTTTTCTTGATCTGCTGTTCTCTAGTGACCTTCGCGGTCTCTTCGAAATATACATTCAGCAGCTTCTTATCTATTCCACTGCTAATCATAAATATTCCCTGTTTCGAACTGATAAAAACCTCCAGCCACTGATTTTGAACCTTTTCTTTTAATATTTGACGTCCATCAGTCAACTTTACTGTTTGACATCACATGCAATTTAGCTCACAACATGGAAATGAACTGGGATTATCTAAATATTTACTATAGTTAAACACATTTTACTTTTAAACATAATGTGAAAACTACAATAAAAAGATTTTTTATGTTTTGGGAACAACTATACAGACTGGTACACTCAGAGTGCATATCTTCAAAAGTTAAAATTTGTAGAATAAAAAAAAAGACATAAAAATGAAGTACTTTTTGTACTTATAAGGTTGTTTATCTTTTGCAGTAAGTCATCTTTCTGAAATATTTACTGCAAAAAGTTTTCTTTGTTGTTTAATAAAGGAATATGTCTAATTTCAAAATTCTTGGACTTTTAAATGAAACAAGAAAATTAGTCGTCATCCAATATGTAAATCATTTGTAAATAATTCGTTAAAACTTAATAAATATTGCATTTGGTTTTGAAAAAGTATAGTAAATCAAAATAAAAGTTCAAAATATTATTTTGAGCAATATAATATTGGTTAATGGCAGCGACTCAATAACAGAATAAAATAATTTAACAAATGCTTAGTAATAACTAAGATCCGGTACCCGCAATAATAATATAAAAGATTTAGGTATTAAATTAATTTGCAACTAATGCTCAAAATGCGCAGAAAATAATGTAAAACGAAACGTTTTTCTAAAGGAAGACATACAAAGCAATGGGTTATATTTAATAATGATAATAATATAACGATATGTATTTGGTATCAAATTAATTTGCTTCTAATGCTCAAAATATACAGAAAATAATGTAAAACGAAAAGTTTTTTTAAAGGAAGAACACACAGAGCAATAGGGTATATTTAATCATAATAATATGACGATATGCAATTATAAATAAATGTTTTATTATAAACACAATTCATATAGAGGATTGAATTAAGACGGATCTCTTGAGTAACAAATTCTATTTTATTTTTGATTTCATCGCTAAAGGAGATTGAATAATTGGGCATTGATGACGCTTAATTCTATTTAAAACTAATCAGTTTAATATTTAGCCACTTGATGGTGCTAAGAAGCAGGCGGGTTTTCATGAGGACACAACAATTTAAACGTTAGCTTTCTTTACATCATACAATAAAATCATTAATAAGAATAATCCTCAAAATATGTCTAATGTATCCTCTTTTACGCTACAAACTTTTTTAAAGCATAATTTTATGCGGCCATCGTGATATTGATAAAAAAATTGTGGTAATTAATCTGCATTTTTTTTTACATGAATTGAAACTCAAGTATCATTTTAATATGTAGATGCGTCTTAAAAGTAGACACCTGAAATGCATCATAGTAGTTTAGCAGACACTCGAAATGTGTTAAAGTAAATACGTAAATCTTCTTTTCAGTTGAAACACGAAAAAGAATAATAATCATCTTAGCAAGAATCATTTTATAAATTACAAATTTTTAATATTATATAAAAGTGTAGTGGCTTACATTTTGAAAAATACTTATATCGCTTCAAATATTTCTTCCATGAATCCTACAGTAATAATAGCAGAAGATTAGGTCTAAAATTAGACACAGAAAATAGTTCAATGAAATGTTTATATAATTTTTAGAAAAGTATGATCATTCATATATATATATATCAAGTTGTTTGTTTATCCCATAGTACTTGAACTCATGCACATTAACGAGACTAGGTGCATAAATCAGAATGTTCATTCCACTTATTATTTTTATATTCTGCATATATGAAGAGCAATCACTATAAGTCATAAATTGAACAATTTACTGAGAATAAACCTGCTTGCGAGTAAGTAGCAATCTGTGCTTGAGAACAATGGATTTTCGGTATTTCCTCCTCTATTTCGTTTCTCGAAACCAATGAATTTATCTCCCTTTATGAAACGACAGTTGAACAACCTTGACCAAATCCTTTTCTGAAGCTCTAGGCCAAGCTTGCTGGACAACTTTTTCTTCTTATTTTAAGAATTTTATGGTACAAGAGAATACCGAAAATCTTCTAGAAAGTTGATATTTATGGACAATGCAAATTCTTGTTTCTTAAGAAGTTCAGATTAAATTTGGTAAAAGAGAATACTGTTTACTTAGATTGTTATACTGAATTGATGAATGAATTTAAATGAAATTATTTTTTAAAAGTTAAAAAAATAAGTAGAATTGACTAAATATCAACATAAAAGTTTGTGATTTATTCATATATTCTGCTTTCCATGCATTTCACAACTTACTTTTATACGATATTATCAAAAAGTTTATTTATTATAAATATAAATACTTTAAATTTAAAGTTTACAGGTTCTTTTTATCAAGGAATCATTCAAAAATATTTATAAAATTAATAAGGAATATGCAAATATTTAATCCATTATAGAAATTTTGTTCTCTATTATCTTCTTAAATATGTATTTATTTAAAGTTTTTCAAAGAAATCTGCAGCTGTTATTTTTACTCATTTGTTCTGATTGAACAGTTGTTAAACGAGTTAAGGATCCACTGAAGATGCCAGAGGAGATATTCTAAGCTTTTAGTTTTGCATAAAAGAGAAAAACAACCATGCTTGAGTAATTGTAAATAAGAGCTTAACAATATGATAACTTTCTTAGCACAAAACCAATCACTTCTATTTGGGTCCATCATGATATACTTCGAAAAAAAATACTATCTGCATAATTAAATTGTTAAAAATGATTTTCTTTTTGATTATTGTGATGAAGTTAACAGTAAAAAAAAATGCATTTTTCCTTTTCTTGCGCTCTGGTGGTGTTGAAAATTTGTTTTTGATGAATCCAAGAATAATCAAATGCTAAAAATTCTCCCATTTTTTATTATTTGTTTTTCTCGAATCCAAGAACAATAAAGTATTAAAATTTTCCTGCATATTTTACTAAAGAAAATCATATTGATAGACTCTTTGTAGAATTAAGTATTCGTTGTTTGCTTCAGATAATTTATATCACTTGCTGCCTGAAATCTAATCATAACACTTCTACAATAACTGTTGTGTACATTTATCGACTTGTTAAGTAAAAATGCTATTGGTTTAAAAATAAATGAGGAATATTTTACTTGATGTTTGTTTACAAATATCAAAATTCTTAGAAATGCTAGGTACTTAAAGTCAATAACAAAAGAATGATTACATTTAATATGTTCATTACTTTACATTTTAACTGTTTTAAGCTTCGGAATTACATATATAAAGTTGAAACGTTCAGAGAATACTAAGTTTGACGATATGTGTGATTCCTTTGTTACGTTAAGAATATGTTATTTTTAACCCACACACGCCCATTTTTGGACAGTCATAATTCATTAATCACTGGAATCTTAGTATTCAGTAAATAGTAATTGCCATTTTGTTGAAGTAAATTTCCCCCTGGAGTTCTTAGTTGTATTTCATTTTACTTTTTTTTTCTTTTCGCATTTTTCTCAACTCCGCCTGTCCCAATTGTGACGTCTCTAGTCCCTGTTTGGGTTACTAGGTAATAGAGGGCGTTGTCTACCCCAAAAATGGGTTCAACTCGACAGACGGCAAATATTTATCATGATCACAGAATTAAGAAACTTTTGATGCATACATATTAAAGACTGCCAAATTCTTTTTTTTTTTCTGCTTTATTGCACGTGAGATCAAAGATCCTGATATTTAGATTCAAAGGTGAACTGAGTAAAAATAAAAGCAATCAGTGAGTGATTACATGACAGAATCACGTAACCATAGTTAGTCATTAATTTCCGATGAAAGGTGTAATGAAATAGACAGTCAATATAAATAATTTTTTTATTTGTCTCATTCACATAAGCAAGTCATTTATCTGAACACCAGATCGTTATTAAAGCTTCTCTTATCAAGAATTGAAACGACATTATTTGCATAAAGAATCTTTTAACCTATTATTAATCTTTCAGAAGATTGACGGATAAATAAATTTGAACGCATTTGAATCAAAACAACTTTTAATATTTGACTTCTGAAAATAATAGCAGTCAAATTTAAAAGGATATATATACTGTAAATAAAAGTATTCAGATCTCAAAAAATTACTGAAAACAACAATAATAAAATCTCAAAAGCTTTGATTACTGTAAATATCAATGCTAAACTCTAAATGAATTTTTGAATGCTGAAAATAACATTAGTAAACTCTAAAAATATATAACTACCCTTATTTTTATTGCTTTTACTTTAAGAATTTTCATATCAACTTCAATATTATAAGTAGCATATTACTTTTAATAAGATATGAATTTTACAGTTTATTAATAAAAATATTTAAGAGTTAATTGTTAATTTATCTATTAATCTCTGATTAGGAAACTAAGCACCTAAGTGAATTGGATAAATAACTCACAATTTCGCAATTATATTAAGAATCAAAGAACTTGTTCCTTTCATTGTACTTCAAAAGTAAAAATTTAATCTCACCTTTCTAAAATATTCTGCTTCTTTATTAACTATTTTAAAAGCAAGCCTTATTTGGTTTCCTTTCTTTTGTCTCGCCTCATAAATATAGTCGAATATGTTTCAACTGCAATTAATTAAATTTATGAAATTAATATGAAAATTTGACTAAATTGTTTTGCCCTGCAATACATTTCTTTTAACACTCATGACACTGGGCAGCAAATGAAAAAGAACGGAAGAGATGTTAATCGAAGAAATAAAAGCTTTTGTATTTTTCTGAGAAAAAATATATAGCTAAAATATGAAAACATATTAACCCTCTGGTTAATTAATTGACACTTTAATATGTAAGTTAAAAACTAATGCAACTTATTTGGTCAACTTATATGACTTTTACAGTTTTCAGGCTTTTAAACATGGAAAAGAATGTACTCAGAGATTGATCATGAAAATGCATTTCTATTTTTAGGAATAATTATGTACCTTGTTAGCATCAAAACGAAGAATTAAACGATTATGCATACATACAAGCATATGGACGATCATTGTATGTTATTTCTATGTATTTTATCGTATGTCAAAAATTGTACCATAATAATTTGATTTATTTTAATTATTAATTTGTTGGATTGAACTGAATACTTTAGAAAGTTTGATCTTGTTTATAATAAAAAATTCTTGTCTTCAACTTAATGTATAGTTGTTAGAACATGT
>JAPMOR010065636.1:15490-35584 GCA_026543865.1 Argiope aurantia
CAAAGATAATTTCTATATTTCTATTCAAAGATAATTTCTATATTTCTTATATTTCTATATGCATATCGCTTAAGAATTATTGCTACCTAATGCTTTTGACATTATTGTGTAATAACATAATTTGCGCAGCTATTTAAAATTCAAAAAGGTAAAATTCAAATAATAATTAGAAGCAAATTTCCAAATGCAAATTTCAGCAAAATATGACATTATTTTGGCTATTCTTTCTTTTTATTAATTTAAAGGTATAATGTATAATATTCATCCAATTAAATATTGGGGTAAATTAGTGAAATTTAAGTCATAGATTTTTATTCATTTAACAGTTTTGCATACTACATTTTCCAACTTATGACAATATCATTTTCTACTTCCACTTATTCAGTATTTTAGAAAATAATCTTTCATTTGCAAACAACAAATTTTACATTGATGTACTTGAGAAGAAATAAGAATTATAAACAAATATATTATTAAACTAAATTGAGTTTGGAGTCTAAACCAAAGAACTGAGAAAACAAGCTATTATTAATATTTTTCCTTACTCTTTGTTTATATTTACTTCTATTTTTCTCAAATAGCCCTTTATTCAATTATTTTTTAGGAAATTTCATTGAACGCAGTGCCTCCTCTCTTTTTCAGGCAAATTAAAATCATTTATGGATCGGGAAATCTGTGATAAGATGAAGAATGTTTTCTTCCATCGTGAAACCCACTGAGAATTACCGACAGATTAGCCTGATTTCACGCCCCATTAAATCCATTCTGCTCAGCGCCTCATTCATACTTTTCCTTTCAAACTAGGAACTTCCTGTCTCCTAAATTATTTCCAAGATTATTTTTAAAAATAATCAAAAACAAAAAATGAAGCTAGGAGTGGAATTATCTCTTTGGTGATTCATTGTGTTTTTCGGAATAGATCTTGATTTTACATATGATAGAATAAATAAAAACGATTTTTCATTTTTGCTCTGAATTTCGATATAAATTTAATAAGATGAACTTTTTAAAAATTCACCAAATGCTTTTTCAAATGTTATTTAATTTTAACTCCCGTCAAAAAAGATTAAATGCAGATGACATGAAATAAAAAATCGTAAGGAAATGCTTTTATTGTTGAGAGTTTTGTTTAATGTACTACAAACGATTTTTCGTTTCTCTGAATTTCGATACAAATTTAATAAGATGAATTTTTTTAAAAAATTCATCAAATATTTTTTCAAATGTTATTTAATTTTATCTTGCGTCAAAAAAGATTAAATAGAGATAAAATGATTTTTAAAAATTGTAAGGAAATTCTTTTATTGATGAGTGTTTTGTTTAGCGTATGAAAGAAATAGGTATTTTTTGGCTACTATAATGGTGTCATAGCAGTTGGAATGGCAATTAGGATGATTTCTGTTTTTTCAGTATTTATATTTGGTAAATTTTATTCTACAGAAACTTTATTTTTATTAAAAATATTTTTTCTTATAGTTAATGTATTTTAATTGTAATTAGATAATAAAATTTGTTTGCATAATTTATAAATCCTATAAAGGGAGTACTAAAATTTGATATTTATCGAAAGTGATTATTTAATTATTTTTTCTTCAAAGAAAGATGAAACCTACTGTCAGTTTCAAAAAAATATTCGTTAATTTTACCGAAAAATGTCTGAATTCACAATGTTTGATCTCATATTATTCCGAATTATAATTAAAATGATCTAAATCCCACCAAAATTTTCATTGACCTTTGAGGTTCAAAATCGGAATAAAGCATGATATAACATCATCTACATAATTAATATAAGTAAATTATTGTGTTGTAAAAATCAGATTTTCTCTAAAATCTAAATCTTCTGAAATACTGGCAGCAAAATAATATTTTTAGAAAAAAATTGACTTTACTAGATTTAAAGAACGAATCATCTATTCATCAAGTTCATAGAAGTTCATCTAGTAACAGATAACTGTTAAATTTATTAGTGATATAATTTTTAATTACTTTCTTGTGGATGAGTTGTTTTACGAGTGCAATGGATATAAAATTTTGATAAATCGGCTTAAAAGAATGATTTACAATAATAAATTTTATACTTTATACTCTTTCAGCATTATATGATATATAAGCAAGTGTATAACATCGTTTTAAGCAACCGAGATCATCTACGCGCATCAAAATTTAAATCAAGCTCCTATTCATATATAACATATAAAGAGAAAAAGCTTGCAAATATCATTCTGAAAATTTGTTATAGTAATCAGATAATTAGATCAAATTATTTATATTTACTCTGCCCGCTAATTTACTGCTTTTTTGCTTCAAATATACAATAAAAGAAATCTTAATACTGTTTAACAGTATAAGCACAATAAAGAATAAAATAGACAGTTATTGATACCTAATAAAATTAAAGAAATAAGCTGGTGTATAAATATCCCATTTGAGTAAAAAGAAGAAAAAGTTCTAGTTTATCGGAAAATTAAATTTAGTAATATGTTTTTAAAATATAAATATTCCCAGAAGTATTATAATGGAGGTAAAACGAAGGTTATGTCTAAGATATCCACGAAGACTGTTATATTTTTGTGGAGAATTATCGTTATTATTATTATTTATTTTTTATTTTTATTTTCTTTGATCCAAAGAAAATATTTCAGGGTAAAAAATTTAATGTTATTATGAGTTCACAAAAAAAGTTCTCTGCAATTTTGATTGAGATGATCCATTATATTTTTTTCCATGAATGACAATTACTTGGATTTAGTTTATTATTGATAGTTTATTGACAACCCATATCAACAATGGAACTAATATTATTATTTTATTATCATGAAATAATACCATTTTTCTTAGAAAAATACTTTATTAAGAACTTTGAAGGGAAAACGGAACAGAAACTTAAGAATAAATTCTTTTTCATGAAAATGGCTTAATATTTAGAAATATTTATTGATGAATAAAAAAAAGGCAACTCATGAATTTCTAACAAAGAGGAATACTTTTAATTTTCATAGACAAGAATTCTTTAGTTAATGATAAGTACTCAATTCATCATATTTTAGACAAGGTTTTCTTTTTCTAATGGTCGCATTCGAAATAAATAACTAAATAAATAAATTAATTAATAGTAATTCAGTATCACTCCTCTTACTCATTACTACAGTAGAATATGCAGATTTGTTTGTAATCAAATCTGCCAAACAGACTTATCAGAAATATTTATTCAAAATTCCCCCAATTACTGCAATATATAATTACACTTGTGTAATTTATGAATTGGGCACAGGTGTCTATCTACCCACAGGCATTCATATCATTGCCATTTTTTAGGAAATTACAAATGGCATTTATTGCTTCAGTGATGCAATCGGCATTATCTATCTCAGGGAAAGAGGTTGCATCTTTAAAAGAAAATTTATGCCATCGTTCTAAAAAAAAAATGATAGCAAGAATTGCAAACAGAGAGTTAATTGAAAACTTTCTTAATTCTAATTCTGAAAAACGAGTCAAATTTGGGTTAGTTGTATATGTACTTGTAATTAAAATTTCTGGCATTTCGTCATATTGTCCATATTGTATCAAAAGTCTAATTTGCCGAAGCATTTTATGGTTGCAAAATACATATATATGTAGCTAAATTTAATCTCAAATTTTTGTATGTACTTTTGTATGTGATATATGATTGTTACATCTAGTCACAAAATACTGTATGCCGTTATTAGTTCCCTTTGTTACACCAAAATTTCAAATTTTTCAAAAACCACATATCTTCTCATATGTGGTTTTTGACATTTTGATATAATAGCGATGGTATGTTTTTGAGAATCATGAGGTCAAGGTTAATCGATGATGCTCGTAAAATTCTAATTAATAGAAGTATGTGACAAACACTATCAATTTTAGCTGCTTCAGGACTGAAATTTATTAATAAGAAAAAATATCCATATGCTACAGATTCTTATTTTATGAACTAACATCCTGAACTTTCATAGAAAGCATTTCCATTTATGAAAACTGTTCACAGTCCGTCTCTTCATCAATCTTAATTATTTAGTGAAATTCTATAAAGTATAATAGTAATCTATCAAAATCTCATATCAATATTGTTATATCAAAATGTCGTATGTCAAATTTCCCCCAAAATTTTATTGATATGAAACATTTACAATTCTCAAATATTTTTATATGATATGAGAAAGTTGCATGATGGCGCAAGATGTCATATGTGATCCTTTTTGTTAAATCAAAATTTCGGATTCTTTACTGTAATTTTGGGGTAAGACATTTTAATATAAATCTGATAATATATAATTTGTAAAGATTTCTATATCGAAACCGTGTTTTCAAATGTTTGATTAATAATTCCGAAACTGTATTAAAACTGTCATCATTTGACTATATGATTAGTTAGCTTTAATTATCACCTGAAATCTTTTGTTAAAAACTTTGAATTATTTGGAATTTCAGTTTTTACTATAAACTTTAGATCCTTTCAAATTTTTGGAACGCTATCTGGAACTTTAGTTAATAAAAATTTATCCTATTGTTTCATGTTCGAAAATTAGCATTTTAACAATCAAAATGTTAATCTAGATTCGTAACAAATAAAATGAAGTAAAGTTTTTAAAAACTCCGCTTTCTATGCACCTTTAGGGTGCAATTTTGGTTTAGGTCAATTATGGTAATTATTCAGAAGAACCCTTTCGTATAACTTCAACCTTTACCATCGTACTTAATATTAAAATGATAACTTTGCATGTATACCTTGATTATCAATTAAGTTCATTACCTTTTCGATGATTTCAATCTTCTAATTTGGTCATAAATTATTTTTTTTCTACCCAGTTTTTTTTTTTTTTTTTTTGTCTTCATTGAAAATACGAACCAAGGACACGAGATAACAAATTTTTGATGAAAATTAACATTTCATGCCTGTTTTTAAAAGAATATTGAAATCTTGGCCCGATATAATAAAAATGTTATTATCTGTCAAGCTTTTAATGTCTCTCTAATTACTTAATAATCTTTAAGATGCAAGAATTGTCTTTGAAACTCAATTTATAGGAGGGGATTTCTTAAGAATGACGCTGATACTTTTGAGAATTTTCAAAAAAATTTCTTTCATATTTTTAGGATTAAACTAGTGCTTAAATTATTATTTAAAATTTTTAACAGCATTTATGCTTTTGAAATAGTGTATAAATTTGAGTTATTTCTTTTGCTGATAAAATTGGATATATTAAAAATTTCAATTTCGTATAAGTTATCTAAATATCTAAAGTATAAATTTGTTTCATTCAAGCACTGTTACTAAATCGTTCGATTTAGTGATTTTATTATATATCTTAGAGTTCAAAATGGGAAACGGCTTAAAAAGTGGAATTTTGCATAATTCTGCCTAAACGGCAATATTATGCAAACTGCTTTTCCATCGCAGATGGAAAATTTTTCTTACATATGGTGTATCCGTAGTCACAAATTTTTTAATTGGGCTGAAAAAAATCTACGGCTTGGAAGAAATCTAACATAAGTAGAGGATGATACAGAGTTTCATTAACTAAGCAGATAATGATAGCGATTTTAAAAGAATTTTTCTTAATTTAAGAATTGCAAGTCTTGTGTACACAATTTTTAATCTGTGTGTTGCACGATGACTATTAAATGTTATTAAAATTATAGAAAAATGGTTTAGTATTAAAACAAACGAATACATTAATATATACATTAATTTCAAAAAGAAAATTAAGCATGTTATATCCACAGTTAGAAAATTACTAGCGAAGCTGAAAGAAATCGATTGCTGGGAACAAATCCAACCGGATTAGAAGATGAAAAAGAGTTTCTCTAATTAGGCAAATTATAACTACGATTTCAAAGAAAACTTTTCTTGATTGAAGGATTTCAAGCGCTTTGTATTAAACTTTCAATCTGTGTGTTTCATAGTAACTACTTAATACTGTTGAGAATGCCAGAAAAATAATTCAACTTTAAAAAAACATGCAATAAACGAATGATTATTTCCGAAATAAAATTTATTTTACGTATGGGATAGTCATTATCAATTTTTTTAAATCAAAGTTCATAAAATATATTATTTAGAATTATTTGCAAAACAAATCCAATTGAAACAGAAGATGAAACGAAGTTTGCTGACAAGGCAGATTATCAAGACAACTTCAAAAAGAATTCTCCTTCAGTTAAAAATTTGAAATGCTTTCGAAACAATCTTTCAATCTGTGTATTTTACAGTAACTACGATTCAATATGAGAAAAGCGTAGAGTATTAAAAACAAACATAAAATCAATGAAAACATTATATTGTTAGATTTAATTAGATTTAACAGTAGTTTACCCTCAATTCACCGTTTCGGATAATTCATTATGCGGTCCATTTCACAAAAGTAAAAAAAAAAAAAAAAAAAAAAAAAAAATCAACACAAATATTAACATTTTTTCAGTTGAAAACAACTCTTATTTTTATGTCTAACACAGAATAATGAGTTGAGACAGACTTGAATTTATCACGTTTTAAACAATCAATTGGAAAATACTTTACACTTCATTCTATGGTACTTAAAAAGATACACGAATCAAAAATTAAATTATTTTTGATTGACAAAATGAATTTTTTCCTTTAATTAAAGAATGCATGTCCAGTACATATTTGGTTCTATTCAAAAAATAATTCTCAGGCACATGTACTTAACTATGTTTAACACCGAGGTTCAAATTGAGCGGTACGTCACAAAATAGCCCTAGTTTTGCTTTAAAACATGATTTTAATATAGCTAAACTAAACTAAAGTTAACTATGTTTAAAGTTTCTTTATTTTTAAAGGGTACCAAAAATGTGGAATCTTCTGTTCAAGATTTAAACTGTATAAAAAAAATAAGTATTTACATGAAAGTTTAAAAGCGGAACAATTAAATGCACTATAAATAAATAAGGACAATAAAACAAGTGCAATTTTTCGAAAATTCACTAAATTAGAAAAAATTAAGTAGAAAATTTAAAGACGTATAGAAATAGCAAATAAAAAGAACATATTTTTATCGTCAAATGCTACAAAAATCCTTTATGCTTAATACTTTTTCGCAGTTATTAAAAGTGTAGTTATAAAAATTCACAGATTGCAAGTAATGAAACATTAAATGAATATGAAGTTAATGTACCTTTTAAAACTAAAATCATTGTTAAAACTGTTTTACCTATAAGAACTACTTACTGAAATGGATTTTTTGCTTTAGTCTCG
The DNA here is from genome assembly GCA_026543865.1 of Argiope aurantia. Taxonomy (NCBI): domain Eukaryota; kingdom Metazoa; phylum Arthropoda; class Arachnida; order Araneae; family Araneidae; genus Argiope; species Argiope aurantia. The sequence goes on from JAPMOR010065636.1 coordinate 22,731, forward strand.
AAGTATTAGCTCGATAAATTTACTATTCTAAATTTTAATGAAGTCATAATTATGTGTAACATCTAAGAAAATGGCTGACCAGGAGTTTCTTAACATTTTCACAGTGACAATCTATTTCCTAGGCAAATCTTTGTGTGAAAAGTCTTCAAATCTGTATATAAAGTAGATAAAAAAAAATATAGGCCATTGTAACATCACAAATTTATTTAGATAAAAATATTTCTTTAAATGTTTTAATGAGCTGTTTCAAAGGAAGACAAATCTCTGATTTTTTTTTCTCTGATGAACTCTGGAGACTTACAGATGCACAGCAAGTTCGTGTTTTACAAAACCAAAATTTAAGGATACACCCCTATTTAGAAACAGTATTAATAGTATACGGCGCACCTTCGGATTGAATTTTTGTATAATTCGTCAAAAATAATGAATGGATTAAAAAGTTTTCATCTTTTAAATTTTCTTAAATTTTTGTATGCAAGCATTATTTAGAAAATTATTTGATACGAAACATTTCAATAAAATCATCTGAACGGAAATTTAAAATCGAATTTACTTTCATTCATCAGCAACTAATACTTTATTTTCTTAGCTCTCTTTCCTATTTTTGGAATTGAACTCAAATTTGTGAATGAATATTGATTCGGGAAGAATTTTCTCCTCGAAAGGGTTTGCTGATAAAAAAAAAATAAAGAAGTACTGATTTAAGAAAAAGAAAAGTGAAATATCAATATAGTTATATAGAGAAATTGATGCATAAAAATTTAAATATAGAATAGTTTCTTATTTTTGGAAAATACACATTAATTAATGTACTAAAATTAAATTTTTTTAAACTACCTTCCATTTTTTTAAAAAAAATTTATAATTTAATATTATAAATACAATTGAATCTTGAAATGAATTTTTTAAAATTCATTTCTAAGTGGAGTATTGAATCAAAATTAATTAAATTAATCGATTAACTATAATTAAGTTTTATACAAAAAGTATTGCCTTTTCGTTAAGAATTACAAGCATATAAAATTTCAGTCTTTTCACACATTAAGATGTGAGCAAAAAACTGTTTATAAATTTCCTTCTTTACAAATATGAAATAAATCAAATTTAATAAAAGTGTGTGAACATAAATACGTTGGGATAGTTATATAAAAATGCTCAAACAGGAATGAAAAAGATCACAATCGTCTTGAATGGGCTATGTTTACTCAAGTTTGTATTGAAATACGGGTTTCTGATCCTATTTCAAACTTTTTTGTTAGAGATCCTTTTCATTCTTGAAAGAACATGTTTTTATTAATGGAAGCCAGACCGTCAACAAAACTAACGGTAGCTTTCTGTAAACATATTAAGAAGCTCTGAAAAGTCAATAAATAAATAAGAAATCTTAGTTTAAGAAAGAAAAGAGAAACTGAGAAGAAAAAGAGAGTAATAGTTACATAGGAAGCGCCCATGTGAGATTGCCAAAAGAAAACAATCGCTTCTAGTAGGACACTTTTTAAATGAAGTTAGTTTTCGAGGCCCATTATTCTGAACCCATTCCAAACTGTTTTGTTAGTGATCCCTTTCATTATTCAAAGAATCATTTTTTTATTTATAAAATAAGAATGCTGAAGAAACTACCAGTAGCTTTCTTCAAAAACGTGCCAATTCACTAAAAGATTATCACCACTGGTCACTTTCTCTGTTGCCGTCCTTTCTGATCTTACAAAAAGCTTTAGATTTTGGTCGGAGGAATTTTGTTTTTGGTAAACCATTCGCAAACAGTGAACATACAATTAAAGAAATCGTTTCAGGTTTCTTGCTGCTAATTCTTTATCAGGGAAAGCATTAGCTTTCACGTGATTACGTTTTACAGCTGATTATAAGGTATAATTTGTAAAGAAACCGCATCAAAAGATTTTGTTGAGTAACGTCACGAGTTTCTATTATGTAGCACAAAGTAAATAATAACTGGTTACTGTTTCTCTTTCTTCAAGCTTTATTCAAAACACAATTTAGAAACTATAAAACACATCCCACTGTTCTTTATTGCATTAGACGCACAAAAAGAAAGAAAAATTCTTATGGGAGGTACAATGGGAAAGTCTGTTTAACTTTTCTTCTGAAACGCGTGCATGCGATTTACCGGTCCATTTGAGAAAGAATTTGTAAGTGGGCAACAATAGCTGTCTTCAAGCATAGGAAGTGTAGTTCACGTTAAAATGTATTTACGTGATGGAAACGTAAATAAATGACGATTTTCCATCTTGGAAAAAAATTATTTGTTTCTTCCGCATATTTAAATATTATATAAGAATTTTAAATGAACATTAATGAAATCCAACGCAATATTTAATTACTTTAATCTTAAATTTTATTTAAGAGATTTATTTTCCATGTAAGAAAATAATTTGCTGAAATGCCTGATATGTAATCCTTACAAATCAGTAACAACAATATCACTTCCGTAAATAATCAGACGCAAAGACAAAATGAATAATGCCAAATATGGTGAATTTTTTTCAATGTCATGGTTTACTAATGGTAGAGACTTTCTCTGCAGAAGCAAATAAGCATTTTCAAGACTTGATTTTATCTGAAAGTACATCGTGTACACGATGCATGTAAAACCCGTCAAGTTCTAGTGGTGTGATTCGGGAACTTGGGGGGGGAGATACATCCTCAAGTATTGAACTGTCATGTATAGATGGTTCAAAATCATGAAATATGAACGACCATTATCTTTAAATCTCTTCCAAATGCTGTAGTGATTAAACTTTTAAAGTTTCGCCTCATTTTTTTCTCTATCTAAGTAATTAACGAATAATACTAATCTTTTTAGAGTAGGAAAAGAGAGTTTGTGAATAATTTTGTTATTCTGAGCTCGGAAAAAAAACTGCTTCCAAATTAATTTTACAAAAGAATAAAATTTAAAAATATTTTTAAGATCCTTTTATTAGTGCACAAAAAGTAGAATACTTTTCATTCGATTTATTTCCACTTTTTAATGCTTTATTTATAACTTAGTGTTATAAATATAATGAATATTCTAATCAGATGTGTTTTTGACATCATAAGTATTGAATCGAAAATTAATTAAATTAATTGCTTAACTGATTATTAAGGTCTGACAATTTTAAAACAGTGTAGTGTTATCGACAACACACTTGTATAAAATTTCAAAGCCGTAGCACATAAAAACGTGAGCGAAAATTCAATCGCAAAATTTCATTTGTATAAACATGAAGCCATTCCAGTTAAAGAAAAGTATTTACTAAAATTGGAATAGTTAATATATGTATATTTGATCTTTTAAGAATGCATCTATTCGGTATTTAGGCATATAAAGGGCACATTTTACACATAAACAAATGGAACTTAAGGCTAACATAAACGAATTAAACCTTTATTATCTTTAACAAGAAACATATTTTTCCATACACACGAATTGAAATTAGACGAATACCAAACAAAATTTGTGATCAAATGAATGCAAAACGAAAACAGGAAACGAAATTCTTTTCAAACGGAAGAAACGAGGGGGGGGGGGAATTTAGTAATAGAGTAGAAGATTTAAACATTAAAACGCACTAGCACAAAAGAATAGTCACAGCAGGATATAGAAAAAGCTTTGATTACAAAAATGGTACCAATGAAGATTTATGTAATGACATGATTCTTGATCAAGTATCACGTCATTCTGAAACGATTTTGAACATTTTGAAAGCGATCTTGAATTCTCGTTTCACAAGAAATGAAAAAGACATAACTCAAATTAGAGTAAAATCACTTCGATCTCTTTTAATATTATATTTTGGTAATATCATATTTGCTTGAATGTCAATGGTTTTTATATTGAATAAATTTTCATATTCTTGAATAATTGAAAATATATGTCATTATGAGATGTAATGCAGTGTTAAAAAACAAACTTTTCTGTTAAATTTTTTTCAATTTTTTTTTTTGATTTAAGTAATAACCTCTTTCTTATCTGCGGATTAGACTTTTGCATTATTTATTTTATTCAGGAAAAGTTATTTGGAACAGAAATATAATCTGTTATTATTATGCATACTAAATAGAGCTTCATATTATACATAAAGATAAGTGAGCTCTCAATTAAAATAAATGAATTGAAGCATTATTTAGAATCAAATAATTGAGTAAAAATAAATGAGAGATAATTAAATGCTGTGCTATTTCAATGGTATTAAAAGATAACAACATCTTGATTTGAAGGCTATACGGTATATTTGAGTAAAACATGACTTAAGAAGTTCAACCGAGAAAAAAAATTAATAACAAAAATAAAAAGTGTGTCCAAGTACTGTCTTCATAGTGAAAAAGTGAACGAATTTTGTAATAACTAAAAAAGTTGTGAATTTCGTGAGATATATTTCATGTATCCTACAGAGAGTGTTTGTTTAGATGTAAAATAAAAAAAAAAATATGCTGCACGCTTTAATGCGCTCTTAAACAATGCGTTCCAAGCAGATAGGGAAAGAATAAATAATATCGCCTTGACCAGAACTATTCAGTGTCTGATACAATGGTTTTCATTAAGTAAAATGAAACAGAAGTGTTACTGTATTTAAAAAAATTATGTTCCTAAATAAATAATTTTAGTAAAAAATTTTGTCAAATTTAATATAAACTGAAAAGTTGAAAATCCACTCAAATCTTTGTTGACTATTTCAGTTATTTGTTGTTACCAAAGATATATTTTTATCTGCATTCATATAGTAAAAATATCATATTAAGCACACGGATACTCATATATATATAAACTAAAAATATTTTTCCTGTATTGAATAAATTGATTTTGGTTTTATAAAAGAAAGCTGATATTTATTTTGTGCTATGCAAGTATAGAAAGAAAAAAAAAGTTTAAATTACTTTTTTGAAGATAGGCTAAAAACCTTTAATTATTCTTCAGAATTTAAAAAAAAATTGAAAGTAATATTCGTAAAACGTAGAAAATATTTCATTCAAAAAGTTTAACCTTCAATCAATCACGACTGGAATGAACTTTCAATTGTTGAATGTTAAGTAAGTATTTAAATATTGTATTATGTATTTTCTAATTAATAAATGAAGTAATAGTCTGGAAACTGAGAGAATTTATATGAAAGTGCACAGGATTTTGATGCATTTCATAATAAATTAAGATTCTTTATTTCTCTGTTATTGAAAATTAATGAAATATGAAAGGGAATTTATTGGGACATAGAAGAGTTGTTTATTCGAATTGTTTAAAGGCACAACTTCTGCAATCAACAGCCTTTACTTTTCAGGTAACACACTTTAAAGATAATTTAATTACGAATTGCTAGGATATTAAAACACCAATTCTATTCTTGTCTCTCATGTTTTGAATTACAGTTATAACCACATTAACAAGGGACTGAAATATTTATAGAGTTGCTAATTGCAAAATATATGAAAGGTAATAAAACAGCATCCAAGATACCTTTATATTGCAAAGAAGAAGAAAAAAGAGCCAAGTTTTTAATGTAACATACATGATGATTTCCTGTTTTTAGTCTTTTTGATGAATATTTGTACTAAAAATAAAATAAAATCTCATAAAAAAAATAATGAAAATAATAAGAATTTAGCTTCCAACTGAAAAAAATTCGAGAATAAGAAAATAAAGTAAAACCCTAGAGAGTTGTTAGTGATATTTTCAATGGTTCTGTCGAACAACTTTCGACTAAATGAATATTCAATGTATACAGCTTTATCTTGCATCTAAAAATCACACCATACCTCAATTAAAATATCAAAATGCGTTTCTTGAAAATCCGATGTATTCTGTATTCACGCAGAAATGAACAGCATCTCTAAATGTTTTAACAAATCGTCTGGGTGGTGATTTTAGCAATGTTGAAGAGAGTATTGCATGTAGAAATAGTACGGAAGTATTATTTTAATGAATTCCATTTCGCGTCTTTTTATTGTGTGTGGTTGAATTAAGGTATTTAAGAAGGATTTCATAAATTTCGATAGTCTTTGAAGAAGATTAGAGAGATATGGTCACAGTTATACCAAAATGTAACAAATCAAACTTGTCGAAACATTTTACTGAAATAATTCTCTTTTGCTTACATATGTAATTGTTGTATACTGTTACGAAATGCTATATGTGGATTGCAGTTCTAGTTTTTACATCAAAATTGCGTAAGTATGTTAAGTGTTGTTCTCATCATACGACATTTTGAATATAAAAGTGACGATATTTGATTTAACATTAAAAACATCTAAGATCTGCATTTCATCAAAGTATGGACTTTATAACCAAGACAAATGACTGCGATAAGTACTGAGTGGAAAAAAGTTTCGAAAGTCTAGCAGAAAAATCATCGTTTCCATTGAATCACCAACATGAAGTACAGGCATTATTTATTTATTTTTTTCAAAGTCATCAGAAATGAGGTTCTAACGACCGCAAACCAAAAAAGTCCACCATTCTAAGATGGCCATTGTTCTTAAATTTGGTCATGACCTCAGCGATCTATATATTTCATGGTCAAATCTGGTCAATTATCCAACAACTACCTACACGTTGGTAAGGTGTGGATGCTCCAAAAAAGTTTCAAAAAATCAAACGACACACTCTTGTAAAATTTTCCCGAAGCGGCACTGGGTGCAATGTGTATTGCGAATAATAAATACATATTTAATTGCCTAATACAATTATAGATAATACAATTTCACTTTTAAATATTATATTATCTGCGTAACAAATAATGTTAAGAGAAGTCCTATCTTTCCTTATATTATATCAGAAGATGGTGGGAAGGGAAGCAGTCTGTACAAAACTTTGCAAGTTTAAAATCTTGTTGAATCAAACATGCAACAAAAACTGTTAATAATCAAAGAACTGTGAGAAAATATTTTAATGTTTCCGATATCATTTATTAGTAAAATAGGCGAAAAGCAAATAATAATAAAAATTTAATAGAAAGTATTTTTGCTGAAATGTGAATAGCACGAATGTATACGCAGCATTTTACTTCCTTCAAAAAATTATTGCCAATTTAATACAGTACCAGGAAGAGAAAGCCTAGAATTTCCGGAATTGAAAAACTCTCAATACTTTCTCATCTATTAGATACATTTTCCGGTCAAATGCAGGGACAAAGAAACCAATCAAATTTTTTTATCGATTTCTTTCAAAGTAATAAAAGTTGCTTTTATACAGGGAAAATTTTCTTCAAATCCTATAATTTGCTAGAATGGGGATTATATTAAAGTGATTTGAATCAGTGGGAACATTCTTTTCAAAAGAAACTCAACATTTTTGCTGAACTAGTTGTATTATATTTTGCTGGTTGTATTATATTTTTGGTTGTATTATATTTGCTGGTTGTATTATATTTGCTGGTTGTATTATATTTTTGCTTGCTGTATTCCTTGTCTTTACATCAGATATTACTTTCATGATAATACACTAATACTTAAAAACCATTATTTTTAACACTTGTCTTTTAATAAAAATTTTCAAGCTACGTTCAAATTAAAAAAATTAGGTTAATGAAACAGATTTTATTGTAAATGCACAGAATTTTGTAATTAACAGACTGAAAGAGCAAGGTGTTATCAAGCCTCTTTGTTGAGGAATGTGAGGTGCACTCCATTTTATAATCCGAGTTCAGAGAATTCGCACTGAAATAAGTCACATGGAAATTGTTTTGAGGTTTGCAGAATTTTTCATAAAATATTAATAATAATTTAGAGACTGACGAAAATCACTGTATGCTGAAATTTTGCTTGTAAGCGTGAAACAAATAAATAATGTATATTAAGTAGCATTATATCAAAAGTGAAATGAATATTTCAAAATCGACTTAATGAAATTTTTGTGGTTCTATATTAAAAGTGACTAATAAATTATTTATAAAAATTATTTGCGCCCTGTGCTTTCTTACACTTAAAAAAAATAATATTTTGTAAAGTTTAAACAATAATCATATACATTTAGGCTAATATTTCTTTAACTGTCTGAGAAATTATATTTTCAGTTATGTTTGAAATCTCTTTTTCAGAAAAATAATAAAGAAAAGCTTTTTTTTGTCTGAAATACCACAATCCGTTGGTTTATTTCCTGTTCATAAACAATGTTTTGCTCTAGAACGAATCGATAGACGAATTTGCCTTCAACTATTTTCAATAAAGTCCAAATTTTATCTTCTCAATTGATTGAAATACTAGAAGCTTTTTTAAACAAATAATTGATTTAAAAAATAATAATAATTTCTAGAAGCTTTTTTTAAAAAAAATAATTGATTTAAAAAATAATAATAAGTTCTGGAAGCTTTTTAAAAAAATAATAATAAGTTCTAGAAGCTTTTTTTAATAATTGATTTTTTTAAGAAAAATAATCAGTTCTAGAAGCTTTTTTTTAAAAAATAATTGATTTAAAAAAAAATAATAAGTTCTAGAAGCTTTAAAAAAAATAACAATAAGTTCTAGAAGCTTTTTTTAAAAAAAATAATTGATTTTTTTAAAAAAATAATAATTATTGATTGAAATAATTGATAGTATATATTACAAATAAAAGAATCAAGTTCAAACAAGTTGATTTCATTATAAATTTCTTTATACCAAAATTGTTTCCTTTGGAAAAAAATTTATAAATTCTGTTTCAAATCAATTTATACTTTCTGCTTAATAGTATAAAATGCTTTCGAATAATGCGTATATTTAGCAAAATTTCAAAAATCAATAAAAAACGTTCTATTAAACTTTACGATGTGAGTAATACTTAAAGAGATGAAAATGTGATTTACTTACCCTGGTATGAAATTGGCAAAATAGCGTATTCCATTTAAAGAAGTATCAGACCTTCTCTTGTGTTCAGACATCACAATAAGAGCACAGTCCGCTGATAAACTAGGATTTAAAGGTGTTGGCCTTGAATTGGAGTACGATACGGGCTGACCTAAGGTCAGCAACGTAGCCGTCACCATCAAATATCTGTACAATAAAAAAAGAAGAAATTAGAATAGAAAAATTGCAATAGCACTTTGGAGTGAAACACTTTTTAAGTACTTTAATAAATATAATATTTTATAAAGTGACATTTAAAAGACATTTGTCTTATTTAAGGATTAGCTTTATTATCTAGATCCTTTTATTATGTTATAAAGTTGTAATAGTTACGGGAAAACAAAGAGTTCAAATTTTTTCCAACCAATAGTGATAAGTAGAAAAGTTTCTCAAATTACAGGTTTTTAGTTCTTATTACTTTATATAAAAATCTTTCTTCAACATTAATTTCTGTTCTATTATCTTCAGTTAATGTAAAATTATTTAGAAATTCAAAATTATGGAGATTGAATATTCTAATAGAATTTTTTTTAATGTTGTTAAAACGAGTAAATTTTCAGAAGTATTCTTGATGAACAATATCAGATTCAGAAAATAAATAATTTCATTCATAAATATTACAATATTGGGGAAGCATCAGCTTTCGAAAGCACCATATTTGAACTTTTATTTAAGTTTTCAAAGCCAATTGTGATAGAATAATAAAAAAAAGGAAAATGGCCTTTCTCAGAAAAATTCCTATGACTAAAATTATTTTAAAAGGACTTATTAGTAAACACTTGAGAATTTCAGGTAAATTTCATAATCTTTGGATTATTAGTTTCTAAATATACTTGTTGTGAGCATATTTTTGGTAACAAAATGCATCTAAATTCTTCATTTCATTCTTCTGCCAGCCTAAAATTTATATCAGCCCATTATGCTCTACAAAACAATACTATTTTTTATAATTTTGAATTACAAATAATCTAAGATTCTTGGTTAGTTCAACATTCAGAAGGATAATATGAAATTTTCATGTAAAATGAAGATACGCCATAAATATATTTTACTGCAAGTATTCTGTATACATTCTGACGCTTTGTTTCCCTAAACAATCGGTTCGGCTTTTATGGTTTATTTTCAAGATCCCGACTGTCAGAAGAATAGATGGAATTCAAAAATTATGCCTTGATTTCTTTTGGAGGCAAAATATATAATATTAGCTGAAAAAAATTCTAAGCTACTTTATGCACAATTTTTCAATGCCTACTTCTTTCGGATCTGATATTTCAATAAAGACGTTATTTTCAATACATGGTGGTCTCATAGTGGTATTTAGAGCTCTATGATAGTCTGAATTAGTCTCCCAATATTGGATTAAATGCAAATTATGGTTTAATTAATCATTAAAAATCATTATAAATATGTTATTATTTCACCATTGTTCGTGCATATCTTTATCATTAGATTTACCGACATTTTTAGGTTATTATATGAAATTGTCGCAAATCAAAAACTTAAGCTCAAAAGTGTAAAACATTAAAATGCAGCATCTGAAACCATTTATGATTTATGACATTTCGTGATAATATATCTATCTATCACATACAAAAAATTTGAAATCATATATATGTAACCTAAATAAATTACTTGCATATATAAAATATTTTGGCACATTTCATGTACGGCATTGTGATTTAACAGTAATGAAGCTATCACATTGTGATTTAACAGTGATGAAATCAATAAATAGCACAAATTTATGTTTGCTTACATACTTCGCGTCTTCGAGTTTTTCCCGCTTATTTTTGTGTTCTGTTATATAAACATAATTAAAATAATCAATTCTCTACGTGAAATTTTACGGGAAAGAACCGTATTTACGTCATAATAGAATAGATAGAACAAATTTATTAATGTATCCAATTAAAAATGCTCAGAATAGAATAATTATTATTGCAGATGAAACTTCCCGGTTTAGGATAACGTAAAACACACAAACATATATATATAATATGTATGAATGTATGTGTGTATATATATTTATATAGTGCCAAAATGTACTAAAAAGTTTTTTGTACATTTTGTACATTGTATATTTCAAATTAAATATATCCATTGGTTCTGAAGTTTAAAAATATTATTTGAACTCGTCTTTAGGCAATAGAGATTTCAAACCTTTTTCATTTTTCTATAGATAATACATGTTTAATATTTATGCAGATGCTCTACATCACACTAATCAAAAGTTTTAACTTCTACTCCTCTATAAATTGAAGAGAATAAGATTAAGATTTTTAACCTTCCTAAAGATCTTATTCCTATCCCACTGTCTTTTCAACCCAAATGGTTACAAAGTATATTCAACATTGTGTTAGTTCCCTCAACTACAGCCATACCCGCTTAGTGGACAAAGACTTTTTTGATTCTGCTGTAGAAAATACATGACTAATTTTTAAGCAGACGCTCTACATTACACTGATATTCGATCAAAGGTTTTAATTTCTACTCCTGGATAAGTTGCAGAGAATAAGATGAATGATTTTTATCTTCCAAAAGCATCTTCATCCTATTCAATTGTCTTTTCAATCCAAAAGGTTACGAAGTATATTCACCTTTGTGTTAGTTTACGTCAACGTCGAGCCCATACCCCATTAATGGACAAATACCGCTATCAAGTAAAATTATTTATCATTATATTACATCACTCAGCATTCTTCATTGTCTGATTCGCCATTTACAACCTAAGAAGAAACATAATACAGAGCGTTAAATGAATCTAAGACAGAGATGTCACAACATTCAGTGTGTCAGAGACACTGTGTAATAAATATTATGAAATGTTAATTGATTCTAAGAGCTCTTTCATCCATTTCCGCAAGTACAATGTAAAATAACGAGTTAACTATCTTGATGGCAGAGAAAGACAAATTATCCATTTCTTTTCTTTCTGCAAAAGTAAAGCATTTTATACAGACTTTTCATTTCAAAGCAATTAAGAAATGTACTTCCGGTTCGATTAGAACATGATTCTCTAGGTTGAATATATAGATGTCTTTAGATGTCATTTCAACGATCATATATCAATAACAAAATTAAATATATGATTATAATGAATAAAAGTTTATAGATAAAAATATCTTATATATAAAACTATATAAAATGATGATAATTATTTAAAAAAAATTCAGAAGGGAAAAAAACATAAAATATTGGCATTATGAAAATCTAATAAATTTCTCTAAAAAATCAATAATTATTCTGGTTTTTTTCTCGTGTCAAAAGTTGTCAAAAATTCATTCCATTTTTATTTCTTGTAGCAAATGACTTTTGCTATCGCGCATAGTTTTGGAACTCCTTTTAATATTGTATCTACTTTTAAAATTCAAAAGAATAATTAAACAAATTATGTGATTGTTACATATGGTCCTAGAAATACATATGGTCTTTTTTTAATCATAAAAAATAGCAAAAAAATGTTTTCCTGTTATCTGTTAAATAATATTTTTGATATTACGATTCTTTAAAATAATATGAAATTTATTTAAGTAAAAGAAAGTATTCGAAATTTTGCTTTAAAATTATCATGACGAAATGATTAATCGATAGTCGAATTATATATACTTTCCTCGAAATTTAGACACAGGTAGAAGGAAATACTTGTTTTGCTAGAGAAATGAATAAATAAATGACATTATAATGATGATTAAATTATCAAAATAATTTGTACCTGTCATTTATAAGAGATATGGCATAATGAGATCTCATTTAATATTTATTGAATATGAAAGACGATATGTCTTGGTAATTTGAGGTTTTACAGTAGTTAAAGAAAAACAATAACTATAATTTTTTAAAGAAAATTTTTCGACACAATTCATCCTCGAAGCTCTTATTTTTTGTAGATGCCCACATGCTATCATACTAAAATTAATATCTCATACAATATTTGTTTTTATACAAATTCTTAGTTCAAAATTTTTGAAAGTAGAAACTTAGACGTATAATTGAATGAAAATATGTCTATAGATCTGATTTTTACCAAAATATATTTGTTTCGC
>JAPMOR010065636.1:40584-64609 GCA_026543865.1 Argiope aurantia
TAGGTATGGGAAACCGAAATGAACTGATTCCGTAACGGAACATGGGTACGAAAGTAGCATTTGAGGTGACAGAGAGTGATGATCAGTTTTCGGGAAAGATTGCAATGTCCAATCTCATTATTGACAATTTACAAGTCACGAAATTATATGTCTATGATTAAATATTCTCTAACAATATACGAGATGACATGTTACAAAACTACATAGTAGATGCAGCACCTATTTACAAGACTACTGGAACTTCTTTCTAAAACTCGTCTAGCAGTTGTCTCATAAGCCTGATTCTAACACGATGGAATTCTAGTTTATTTCAGTAATAATATTCGAAATTACATCCGTATAAATTACGATTCCTGTTATATTGGAATAAAGGGCCCTATTTCGGGGTTATAGTTATATGCAAGGTTTTCTATTTCTGGGATCATATTCATGATCTGTGGAAGATGTGATGAGTCTTATAAAGATACATTGTCCAAACTGTCATCTATCACTAAAAATGTATGTAAAAGGCCAAAGATATTTCATAGAGCATACTAATACATACATCACTACTTCGAATTTGGTATCACAGTCGGGGCTCTAAATTTCTAGGACTTTGTTAAGTGCAAAAAGGTAAATTAATAAAATATTTGATTCTTTTGATTTTACCTGTTTTTTCGATTACTTGTTTTTCACAACACCTTTATGTGTCAATCCCACAGGCACATTCAATTACGAAATCTGCCTAATTTCCCTTTCCTACATTTACATTTTTGCTATTTAAAGTAGAAAATCAATTTGTAGTGATATTTTTTATAAAAAATATTAATTTTGTTCCGAATTTTTCCCTCAACTACGTCTCTTTAGCTAGTGAATTTGCAGTCAATTGCTACTTACATTAAAATAACAAGTAATATGAAACTTGCAATTCGTAAATGTAGCAAATCCGTTCGACTGATTTTTCTAATAAATTATTATTTCCTTCAGCCACAATTGGGAAAAATCTTTTGGAAAAAAACCAAAACTTTCTGAAACAAAAAAAATATTTTAATAAAAGAAATGGAAAAATTCCCTGGTTTGAGTTATTATTGGTTAAACTTTTGACGAATTTTTCTGTGTTTTACTTGTTCTGGTAGCAATATTTTAAAATTAATTGGTAATGCTTAAATAACGGTGCAGATTTCCTCTTAATTTTAAATCATAGAATGTTGAACCAAAAAAAAAATTTGAGCATCATTAATATGTCTAAAAAGTAACGAAACTTTATTTCCCCCAAAATCGTACTTATTGTTGACCAAAAGTTTGTGACCTGGGATATCCCTGACCTTTAAACTATTGACTCACAACCATTTCTGCTAATTTTCCTGTCCTTTAAACTATTGACTCATTACCTTTTCGGTAAATATTTTTGATCCTCCCATCAGATCAATGCAATTAAGAAAGGTGAAAAGGATTGTACTTAAATCTTTACCTCTCAGCCAAAGCATGTCGAATGTGATTTCTTCTAAATTATTCTAATTTTTTGCATTTTTTCAGGACATACAGTTTGAATGCGTAACAACTGGAATTATAACAAAATAAAAAAACAAAAAGCAGAGCTTTCGTTCGCTTTTTATGATTATTACATAATCGTTAGTATATTAAGGAAAATATTTTAAACGATTAATTTTGCTTAAAACTAATAATAAAAGAAAAATTGCAAGAAACTTCTTGCAAATTATTATGGAAACCTTGAAGTTAGATAAATCAGTTCGATGATGCAACGCAAATCAGGTTAACAAACGAAAATTAGTCAATTTAAACAGTAATCTGGTTTTTTATCATAGTTCGAGCAAGATAAGATATAGTTGCTGCATAGAAATTTTAATCTTATAATAATGAATGAAATATTAACTATTGATTAATGCACATGAGAAGTATTTTCAAAATATCTTCAGACACAAACACAAGCATTTCATCAATTCTGAAATTAAAATTTAAAAATGATTTGTAAAGTCTTCCTTTGAATGAAAAGAAAGTAATTCAAAGATTATGTATGATGTACTATTTTCTGTTTAAGGGTAGGAAATGTTTAAACCTTTTTTCTTATTTTTTATATTTTGTATTTTATTATTTAAAAGATATATTTGAATTAATGATGTATTGTAAAATAATTTTCTTTAAATATTTTTCTTTCAGTTTTTCCTTTTATTACCATAATTATTTTTATTGTGATATCTTGGAATTATGGGAGAGTTTTGTTTAATATAATACTAAAAAATTGAAGTGCAGTTTTTCTTACTTGTCTTAACCAATTAAAGCTAATAATGAAATTCATTTATTTATAAAATAAATTACTGTTGTTTAATTGAAAAAGTAATTTTCACTATCTGGACAAAATGCACAAATATTTTTGAAAAATACATTTTAAATCCATTAAAATTTACTTTAATAAAAATGTGCCAAACCCAGATTGAAAAAAATGAAGGCGTTTTTCTGATAAAAAAATACTTTTTGCATCTATTTAGGTACTAAATCATAAGATATAAAATGAACCTGCAAGTCAAATAGTTAAAACAAGAGTAAAATGTTTTGAAATTAAAAATAGGAAATTATACAAAAAATTAAATTAAAAAAAGAGAATGATGGGATTTTATTATAATTTCTAGGAGTTTTCTATGAGCATAATTTCATCTTTAACGTTTTAATAAAGATAGTTTGAATGATTGATATATATTTTTATCTTATACTCTTTTAAGGCTAAATAAAATAAAATAAAGAGAGATAATACTATTTTATTTTAATCTTTTCCACGTTTTTTCATTTAACTATTTATAACATCAAATAACCTTAATTTAAAATCAGAGTAAAACTGAGCTACATTTAACGTTTTTTATTATTTAAAAAGAAATTATCTCTTTTTTCTAGAGTTGCTTTTCAAATTAATGCTTACTTGTGACGCTTTATGACGTGCTGTGAAAATTAATAAAATTTACCAGAAAAATATACTTCAACATAATAAACATAATTTTTTGTCACATTATACAAAATATTATGCTATACGATACTGTACTATTAGGAAAATTCTGTAAGAAAATTCCTAGCTATTAAAGAGATAAAAATTGATAATTTTCTTCATTAAATGATAAATTTTTATAACACTAATATCATTATTAGAAGAGAAAATTTTTCAATCATTGATTCATCTATTTTAAAAGTCTTACTCGTTGATAATGCCATACTAGATTCAATTCGTGTTTGCTTTTTATAAATTAAGTGCATCTCTCACATTCACTTTTGGAATTTATCTCACAAGATGAAAGAAACATACAACTTCACGGGATGGAGCAAAATATAATCGGGTTAGATATTGGATGACTTTCGCAGTTAATTTTATCATGTGACTATTATACCACGTGAACTGATTTCTTCCCAATAACATTTACAACCAGAAATAGTAACAAATGAAAAAAACATATTTATTATTCTTAGAGTAGAGGGGAGAGAGAGTTCGTAGACGTTAAGAATCAAATGAAGTAAGTATAAATCAAACCAACAGAGAGTTCTAAATAATTTGAACGATTTTTTTTTCATCTAATTTCTTTGTGCGTAACGAAATATAGCATCAATTAATTTTAACTTTTCCAACAAGTAGCTTCCAGAGATTTTTATGGATTTTTAAATTATTTCTGATGCAAAATTTAAAATAAAATGTAATTAATAGTTTAATGGATTCAAAATAAATTTAAAATTTTGTATTCAAATAATTTTTAATTACAATCTTTATTAAATAAAATCCTTAAATTATAGATAACTGTGCAATGGCATTTGATTTCATTATCCTTTAATAATTTATATAATTTGGTTAATAAATTATATCATTTAATTTTAACGATTTAGCGAAATTTCTCTTCTCTGTTCTTAACAAGAATTTTAATTATATTTTTGACGAGCATATTTTAAATTGAAATTGGTTTAGTTAGAAAAGACGTATACAAAAATACAAATTTTACTGTATCTTGCCAATCTACGTCTCGTAATTTTAAAAACTTAATACGTAATGTAAAATTAATATGGAAATAATTAACAGCATTTCAGTATTATATTCATTAAACCTGCATACGTTCTATATCTACATAAAATAATTGATTAATTAACAAATAATAGTTTTATAAATTATGCGTAAATATATAATGATCCATGATTGAATATTTTCACTTAATGTACTTCTTATATTTCTCAATTAAGTGAAAGAAATATTTCGAGCCTCTTAAAAACTTCAAATTAAAAATTAAGAAAGAAAAGAAATTAAATCTTCTCCTTTTAAATTTAAAAGATACGAAAATGATATCCAAAATTTATTACAGACCAAATTAATATTTATTATAACATATTTTTGCTTTTGGAAAGGTCATGTATTATTGAATAAGTCAGTATTAAAGCAAAAGCATAAAAAAGCATAAAAAGATTAAAATAATGCGTTCCATTTTGATAAATACATGAATACAAATGAAAATCACTGCAGTTTGCAACAGTACTTATTATCTTTTTCAGAAGAAAAATTTTTTCTTATTGCTTTACTTTTTAGGACATTTCAGAAATGTACATTTCTAAACACTTTTACTATTTTGAAATTTTCATTCAATAGTTTTAGATTTCTTCATTTGTTAAATTATTACTCTCACTTTACATGAACTTAAGATATTTAAATCATATATAATACTAAGCTAGCTCATTTGTTTCCAGAAGTTTAGAAGATCTTTGCAACTATAAGAAAAAAATTACAGATTTAATTTTAATTACTTTATTTACAAAATAATTATAATGCACCTAATGAAAATGAAATTACTATTTCAAAACTATATTTTAAATATATTTCAATGACAAAACTTATAGAAAAATAGACAACTAGTGCTAAATTTTACAGTTTTATTGATTTGGAAAATTGTCATAAATTTTATAGAATTACTTTCAAAATGTTTTGAAAGATTTTAAACTTAAAGCTATTAATTATTTTTTTCTTAAATTTGGAAAAAAATAATTTGACGATGTGCGTTATTATATATCATATTTTATACTATCAATATTTTCAGGCATGTTTATTCCAGAAAATAATTTGAGAGACTGATAGTTATAACTAATTTTAAAATTATATTTGACAGCATATCTCTATATTTTTCAATGCATTTCATTAAAATAAAACCCTTTAAATTAGAAATTATATTAATTAGATAAGGTCACAGTGGTGGTGTTTTATAAACTTTGGAAGAAATTAAAAATGTGGGCACTGGCATTTCAAATTTAAGATTTTTATTTTGAAATCCAAATTTCAAATGAAATAATTAATTTTAACTTAATTCCTATAAAAATTATTGCGGATTCTGCAGAAGAAAATTTAATAAAAATTAAATTACCTTCTACTTAAAACATTTATTGTAAAGAAACATATTTGAACTTTGAAGGCGAGATCACAAGTTGTTGAAATTTGTTATTTTTAAACCACATGCAGATCCATTTATTATTAATTTTATTTCAATGGGAGGAGTTGTTCGTCTACTTTCTTGTAAATACATAAAGAAGAATAAAATGTATGTATCTAGTTCCGGTGATTGGATTTATATATTTTCCCTTTTGATTCGGTAATAAGCTATTACTTATGGGCTTTCAGATAGGATAATAAATTCAATAACTGAAATTTTCTTTTGTTTGTGACTTACATTTGTTATTGTGAAATAAATGAATATTTTGAGACGCAAACCTTCTGAATTTCATGGCGACCTCTCTAGATGGAATTGAGAAAGTAATGAACTAGATGTTGTTTCATTAGAAATATTTTTTTCGAAGAGTTCAAGAAATATTATGGTAGGTTATATCAATTATATCTGTAGACTGTATTACTTAAAAATGAATTCACAGCTACATTAGCATTCAAAAGTAGCATAATATTACTAATATATCATTATAGTAATATTTGTAGTAATCTAATAACAAAATGAATCAGAACATTAACTCAATCTTAGTTGTATTCTCTTTATGATCTATAAATGTTTCAAACACGAAACAAAAAAGTTGATTTTTAAATTTAATGGAAATATGACTAATATTTACTTAATAGAAATATGACTAATATTTACTATATTTTATTTATTAAATATTACCAAATGAAAAATTTGCATTTTGTGAAAAAAAACTCACTATACTGAAAATAAGAGAGTACTTACGACATAGTTATGCTAAGGAAGTGCTTTCATAGCAGGAAAAAGAAGTATGGCGCGGTATTATATATGACTAAAAACCAATCGAATACCGAAAGACGCCGGCTCTTTTTTATTTTTTTCTCATAGGTAAAATTCTCACTTTCCTCCAGCTAAGCGAAAACTCTCGTTCTAACCTCAAAAGTCTATGACCGACCATTTTAAACTCGGGAGGAAGATCTAATGTAGGTCATTAGACTCAGACAACATTTCTTTCGATGCGGCTGGATCAAAACACTGAAAATTTCCCTTTTTCTGCCTCAAGTCTTTCTTTTAAGAAGTATCTCTCCCTCTCTCTTTTTTTCCTGTATATTCTAACACAAATTTATACTCAAGCAGGTTTTATTCTTTTAGACAGAAGGGCAATAAATTTTTACTCTCTTTGCCAACTATATTGCCATTTTTTTATTATTTCTACACACTGTACGTTTTTTTTTAATCTTTCAACTCCAATACCGTAATTCGAATCTAAATAAATGTAAAAAACAGCAGGGAAGTTAATATTGTAAAAATTTTTATCTTTTGATTACATTTTTCAAGAAACAGTAGGATTTGGTTTTTTAAAATAACAATCTACAAATGCACTGATGATAAAAAATAAGAGATATTTCAAAATGAATATGAAGCGATAAAAAAAGGAGCATTTTTTTACCAAGCAAGAACATTAAATCTACATCTTGCTATTTAATTTTTGATATTCCTGCTTATCAAAACAAATCAAATGTTCCATTTTTTTTATCGTTTCATAATCATTTTAAAATGTCTTAATTTTTTTGTGTGCAAGCGTATAAGACCTACATGCATGAACTTCATTCAAAATCATAGACATTTTGTACACGATTCATTAGAACAGAACTATTTTGCTACACAAAATGACCGTTGTGAACTAAGCAATACATCTTTAAAAAATGCTATCGTATTTGCAGCATATATATTATACAGCGTATTTGTATATTTTAATATAATTCGTCATCAAAATAAACCAATTGGTAGAAAATAGGTTAACTAATGAATTAGATCTCAAAGCATGGGTTAAGACTGCAATATGCATTGCTAGGTAAACAATCGGATTGTTGACATATGGATTAAAAAAACTGATTCGGTAAAATTCGAAGCGAGTTTCTAAAAATGATTCTTTAAATATTGTATATTTTTGAGTATTTTCCGATGTTTTTGCTGCAACTTGTTTAGAAATAAAAATGATGACACGGAAAATTTAAACCACTTTGCAAAATTGTGGATCTGTTTTAATTTAGAAATATTCAAATTCAGTTCTTTTGGTCCAGACGCAGGATAATTGTGAGAAAATCTATTGATAAGACTAATTTAGATTAGGAATTTATTTTTAATATGTAACATAACAGTGATAAAAATTAATGTCAAAAATGAAAAAAAAACCGAGGTTTGAATAAATGCAAATTTTTAATAAAATGGATAATACACAAACACTTCTATAATATGTCTGCCAAAAAAAGAACAAAATGCCAACAATGCTCATTTCTCACCAAGATTTCCTAATACAGCAGTTTACCTTAAATTAGTTATTACCTATACCTGATACACCACGAAAACTTTAGCAGGCGCTATAGTAGGTAATGGATTTGCAAATGACAGAAACGTTTTCATCGGTATCCAAAACCAAAACGTTTTTTTGGTAGTATGTCAATAATATCCATATTATCTTTGAAAGGACAGTAAAATTGATTATTTTATAGTCTCTTTCCAAACTGCTTAAAATTTAATTGTATATTGAGCAGTTTTACTTTTAAAAATACTAAAATAAATATCTTGATTAAAAAAAATTGACGAAAAGAATTTCCAGGTAATTATTTTTACAGAGGCAAATAATTCAATTTTATATTTTCTTTTGGAGTCATGAAAAGCTAATTCTTAACCCTGCATTCAAATTTAAAATCACGAACAGGGCGTTTTAATCATCAATCTCACAGAAGATAATTTGACACTTCACACCTTCTCCAGAGTTCAAATGAACGAGACAAATCCGAAAGATACAAAAAAATATGTTAGATAAATTCCTAAAAATGAGGTCGTATTTCGAAGTTCTAATTCGATTCCTTTTCAATGCACATCTATAAGTCTGGAGAATCTGGTTTAATTTGAAAATTTAAAATAAAAAAGTTATAAAGTTAAACAGTTCGATTGGCAACATATATTAAACCGGTTTTCCATTATTATTACTCATATTCCTATTCGAATACGTCGATTGTGAAATCCACCAAGACAATAGCATCAAGAAGATGACAGTTGTCTTAGAAATATACTTAATTTACTTCTATATTGATAGAATCTCTTTTCTTCCACTAAGTATATGTGTCTCATTTTCTCTAATGACAGTGCATTTGAAAGTGTGTGGCAAATATTCGTCATCTTATTTAATAAATATTATATTGTCAGTCCCATGTTAGTCAAAATAATTGTATTTATTGATTTGTCATTGCTTTATGTATAATTGTCAGTCCCATGTTAGTCAAAATAATTGTATTTATTGATTTGTCATTGCTTTATGGATGCAAATATATAAAATTATTTACATATTGGATGACTCAGATACCCCTATAAACGAAATGCAGGATATGGGTATAGCTAGTCTTAAGAATATATGATTAACCAGTAAATAATGGATGGAAAACTATCAAAAACAGAATTTTTTATAAATAGTACCAAAACATAATATTTTTATAAATAGTACTAAAAAGTACTATTCCTAAAACAGTTCTGCTTAGGAATAAAGGTTTGCATGAATGGCCAATTTTAAAATGACATAATTTTAAAAAATAAAGCTATGTTTCATGGTTTGTGCCACTATCAAACAATCAACTGCATATTATTAACCATAATCTGAGGAGAATCTACCAGAAATTTTATGCAAGCATTTCTTCAGAAAATAGTTTTGAAAATTCTTGTTTTATCGATATTTTGTAGCTTTGTTTTGCCCAATAAAGTATGCATTAATTTTCTTTCTTTTTTTTTCAAATTAAACTGATTGTAAGATAATCAGCTGTTTTTTAAATTTTTCAATTAAGTTTTTTCATTGTTAATATTTAAAAACTCATAAATCAGTAAACCATGGCCATGTACTCGTTTCTTCAGAATTGTATTGGATATATTTGTTCTTTTTCAGTAGAAATATCCTAACGTAGCAAGAAATCAAGCTTGCAAGATCGCTGATTGTTATCAATTTTATCAAAAGCTGATAAAGAAAACAAGAGCTTGACTTGAATTAAGGAAAATGTAAAAAGATCTCATTATTTAGAAACTAAATGAAAAAGTTCATTAATGGACACGCAATGCTGTTTTTTTAATCATTATACGACTAATGAGAAAAGCGTACCAGTTGAAAAGCAGTTTTATTTTCCCTCACTAGTTTCAAGCTGTTTTATTTACTCTTTAGAGAAAAAGAAAAAAAAAAGATCCACAAAGAAATATTTTATGATTCTCTTTTAGAATCAATTACACTGTTGTAAACTATAAACGATTCCTATATTAAGAAATAGATAAGGAATCATCTGCCCAAAAGTTTTCAAGCATATCGGTTATTATTGCCATCCTAAGTAATAGAATCGCGTGACATGAGAAGTAAGTAATAGATTTGTGCTCACTCCACCAAACGAGACGACCCATATATTTATTTCTACAGTAGAGATCACATATTCTTACGTAATATTAATGAGTCTCATCGTTGTTTCAAAGTTCAAATTGGTTTCTTTTACGGTAGAACACACAGAAAGTACGTTACATCAGTTTATGTATGTAGCATAGGAAAATCTCTGGAAACTTGCTACCTGTAAATGAAATTTTCGATGCACAAGAATCAGTTAAAGTTTCCAACGACAAGCAAAAGTAAATTAAAAATGCATTGAAATGCGTTATAAATTATTTATGGTATATACATCAGCTCTAAAAACGAGAAGAAAAATTGTGTTCTCTAACAGCATATATGCATTAAAACATGGGGTATTCAAGAGCTACATTATTTTCAGAACTTGTTGTTAGGGAAATTTTTTAGGATTATCAGTGATTGTTGGGTAATTCTTAAAAAGACAAGTTTGTCCGTTCCGATTCAGGTAAATATTCAAATTGCGTCTACCGTTTATGGAGAATTGCAGAGGAAGACTATAGTAAACGCAGAGCTTTCTATCAGCGGTATAACTAGGGTAGGACAGCTAAGGCAAGTGCCCTGGTTCCAAAAATTAGATGAATTTAATAAAAAGTACTTTTTTTTATTCTTATTCTTTAAATCTTCTTAAAAACAAAAATAAATATTTTTCTGTTACTTAATATTTCTATATATTTAATTATCTCGATTAATTACCATATTCAAATGACTATTTGAGTTTTGTACCCAAACATTATTTTTGGCATAGTATGTGAGTCATGAATGTTTGAAAATATTTATGAGTGTATCATGCAAGTAGTATTATATAAAACTAAACTCAACATGAAAAAACTCAGTAGATCATATTTTATTTATCAGATTCTTATCAGTCAGCAAAAAAAAAAAAAAAAAAAAAACTTATTGGTAATTTTTAAATGCTTAATAGAATATTTAGAATTGATGTAAACTAAACTGAATGAAAGCTGGGAATAAATTGTATTAATAATGCAAATACCAAGTGTAAATAACATTTAAAAGAACCCGTTAAAAACGTTTTGTAAAATATGATGGTGGAGGTGTGGATAGAGTATAAGGTTAATAATTAGAAATTTTTGCTACTTTTTGAAATTGGAATAAAATCATTTCGTTCTAAAGTTAAATCAGAACTAAGAAAGAAAACTTGATATTGTCTGTTTGATCCATAATATTAGCGTTATCCCTGGAAACGAATGCTTCTTTGAAGTTAAGTTCTATTATGCAAATTGATTCGATTTGTGGAGTTCTTACAACCAATTATTATTTAATATATGCACAATATTTATCATTGAATAATTAATCAAATAACTTCTCTACAGTTATATAATCTCACTAAACTACAGAACAAATAATATATAGAATCGTTTCAGTGCTTTTAAAACTAATGTTTGTTTCATTGTATCTGAGAGCTTTGTTCACAATGATAGCTTTCTTTCTATGTGCCGTTTGTAAAGTTTCATGTATTTGTTAAATCCGAATGTTGGTTAATCCGAATTTAATTCGGATTAACCATCATTTTTTCACAAGAAGCATTAAATATATATTAACTCGTTTTCTTTATTTAATTTTAAAATAATATGTAGTTAAAAAATTATCAGTACACTATTCTTGTCTTTTTTTTTGTACTTTTAATGATTATAGCATCGATTATTGAGGTATTTTCTTAAACGTAATTGAATTACAAGCTAGCTTCCACATATTAGAAGTATATTTCTTTACAAACAACGTATAAAATACGTGTTTTAATAAGGGAATATAATGAGTTGTCGTTACCGTTAAGTTAAAAAACAGATATTCCAAGCATTCTGACCATCAAATTCTACGTTTCGAAACTGAGATTACATTATCTAAATGGATGTAAATTTCAAAGCATTAAAAAATAGAGCTGAATTTGAAAAAAAATGAATTTTCAACTGAATTAGAAATTATCCTCGAAATTATGTATCAACAGAAAATGCTATCTCCGAAGAAAATCATTTTTTAGAGAAGCATAAAAATTTTTTAACGTTTAATAAATAAAAAAAATGTGATTCAAGACATGGAAAGTACTTAAATTTAGAAAAACTTAAAAGAAGAAGACTTTTTTTAAAGTAAAATATAAAAATGACAGTACCGAAAAAAAAATAACAGTTTCTAATAATTATCTCAAGATACGAGAAATCAAACATTCTTTGTAAATGCTTCTTGTGAAAAAATGATGGTTAATCCGAATTTAACAAATACATGAGACTTTACAAACGGCACATAGAAAGCAAGTTATCATTGTGAACAAAGCTCTCAGATACAATGAAAAAAATAATAGTTTTAAAAGCACTGAAGCGATTCTATGCTCTTAAAAGACAGTAATTACACTTTAATCCCGGCTGAATGAAAAAAGAATTCTCGCCGCTTGAAATTTCAAACCATAATAAGTTGCATATAAGAGCTTAGTTCAATGAAATTTTGTTTTGAATTATTGTATCTTATTATTTCTAAAGTATTAGAAGTACCTGATTTCGAAAACATTCATTCAACATTTTGTTTCTTTACCTTGAAATTAATGAAAATAATTTAACCTTAAGAAAATATTAAATAAATAGATATCAAATTAATTTGGTTTGTTAAATCATTGAAGAATTTCTGATAAGACTGGTGTTTCTGAAAAGAAATGCTATAGTGAGAACAATATCTGAACTTGCACTTAATTTCTCTACTCCATTTGAAGACACTTGCTCAACAAGGGCTTTAGGGAACTCTAAACAACTATGAATTTGTCGAATTGTTGATTGGCTAACTGATTTGGGTTTAACGTTGCAAAAATCAAATTTTGTTATGCTGCCACAAACTATAGGATAAGGGCATAGATAAAGAAAACGAAATGTATTGCACAAAATACACGAAAGTGATCTAATGATGATGATATCATTTATAAAGATTTTTTTCTTTACCCTTTCAGATTTATTTTACTCTCCACGAAAAAGAAACTTGACGGAAGCATGACTCGCATAATGATGTTGTATAATTAACAGATATTAAGCAGATATTTTCCTTTTTTAAGTGAAATAATTTTGTTGTAATTGTATTCTCACACTTGCGTTCTTCTGCGAGAATTTGATTAAAATGAAATTTAAACGTCCGTTTAATAAATTTGGGGGGGGATCTAAATGAGTCAAGTAGAGACGAATTCGTATATTTATAAGAGCAAAATTCAGAGCATGATACACATTTACACAAAAAGTGAACTGAACATTTGGAAATGAAATTGAAACAAATCAGCAGTGATATTATTTGCAGAATTCAAAACTTTAAAATGAAACTTTGTTTCTAGTAGAATATGCGAAGAGATTGTGTTTCCGTAAAATAGTGATTTGGCAGAAGCTACGGTTTATGAAATCATAATTTCACTGTTCCATCAGCGGTTATGGCAAAGTGATTAATAATCCACTTTTGTTTAGAGTGAATGTAATTGTGCGCCCAATGTTCTCGCACTGAAATTGGGATTTCCTCTTATTTATTATTCTCCTGTTATTATCCCGTTTTTTTTAGATTTAAGAAAATTGTACCAATTACAGGCAACTTCAAAATGGCATAGGTAATTAAAACAAAATCTCTTTCTAATGTACATTCACACTTTCAAAGAACTACAATGAACATTTGATAAGAATTCATAGGAGGGAATTGTTGAAAGTGTTGAAGAGAGATTAACAAACTCCAGTGATTAAGCATGACTATAAATATGTGAATTTAATTTACTTTAATTAGATTTACATCTTGTTCTAAAGATTTAAGAGAGCTGTTTGAGATGGTCTATGTAATTTTAAATTATAATTATATGACAAGAATTATACCTTGAGTTCACCAATTCTCTCTTCAAACTTTCGCTTTTCACTAACGACATAACGTGCAACAACACCGGATTTAACAAATATTAGCCCAAGTACACAGATATTCTTCAGTAGAATCAAATCTACAACCTGCGATTTTCCGGTATCAAAGCCATGATTGTACCATAAGTATTCCTTCAAATCTCATACTATAATGATAATGAATGTAGAATGCACTATGGATGATAAATTAAACGGAAAGGATAAATGATGATCATCCCTTATAATCATTTACATTGTGAAACAGTAAGCGGCTATGCTACATTCAAAAAAAGTATCTATCAAGTTTGAACACACACTTTGAACCGGAAAATGTTTGTAGCTAATGATGCTTCAAGTCGTTCAATTATGCTATTAATTAATTATTATTATCATGTTTGAACGCATGAGAGTATTTATAGTTATTCAGTGTCTGATTGCTTACATATTAAAAAATTAATGTATCCTGATATACTTTAAGCCTAAAGTGTGTGAAGACTTGTTTCATAAACATTTAGCATCACAAATCTTGCATAAGCAAACATCTGCAGATTTAAATCTTATAGAAAAATTAGTGAGAACTATCTGTAACAACACGCAGTATGTAGAGAAGAAATAATGTTCGTTTATATTTCTACGATTTTAGATAGAAACATTTCTACGCATATTTATGATTCAAATATGTTTCTAGTTACTCAGAGAATCAGGACACAGCAGTTGGTATTGTTTTTCCGGTATGTCAAGACATTCAAATACCACATACATTTTTTATTGCCAACACACCAGATTTAAATTCTACAGGAAACTAATGGAATTATTTATAACTACACTTGATGTAAACAGCAGTATAATTAATCACAAAACTTATTCATGTATTTAAAAGAAGGTGAATGTTAAGCGACTTAAATACTGTTTAAATTACAATCGTTACTGCAATTCAGTAAAATGATGAAGTAAGTGCTAAATATCTGCCATATCTTGTTAGGCGTGTAAACACTTTAAATGTAAACTTGTGCACAATTTGCTCATATCTTTTCTAAGATTAGCGATTTTATTAATATGATTAAACTACTGTAGTTGGCCAAAAGTCACGTTCGGCCACGCCTTAACTGTTCTTTCATTGAAAACTAGAACGCTAGCGAGATGACCACACAATTACTTTCAACAAAACTGAAATGTTACGAAAGGGAATTTTTCTAATAGACGTGTGTAGCTAGCAAAAAAGTTGTTTTTATTTTCATAGCACGCCAGTACAACCTCTACAATTACTTGTTCGGAAAGAGAATTTACTTTCAAAGTGAAAGAAGGTTAAATTGCTGTCGTTTAAGAAACTGGCTACGGAAGATAAACTCAAGAATAATAAAATCGAAAAGATAACAAAGGCAAAGTCACTGTATTGTGACTTACTTTACACCTCTCCTTATGTGTACGCATTAAATGTCTTTCAGAATTTATTGAATGAAATGTATAATTTATAAATTATTAAATGCGGAAATGAAAGTTTTTTTAAATCAAATACTTTACTTATTATATTCTTATGAAGTGCAAAGGAAACCTATGACTAGTCTTATAACTTCTAATATTCTTTTTATTTTTATTATTGTCCTATCATTTTTTTATCTTTGCGAAAATGTAAAGAACTTTCTGGTCGAGATGATGAAATCATGAGTAAATTTTTTAAATAAGCGTGAGAAAGAGATCAACACTCTAAGAAATGGGCATTTTATTTCGTGACATATTTAATGGGATTTTTTTTTAAGTACTACAGTTTATAAAAAGTTGGGTCGTATTAAAGTGATCTCAAGATATACATTTAATTAATAAAATAGGACTTATGGTAAAATCTATATATTTAAAAGAATCAATCAACTTTTGCAATTTTCAATATATATTTCCTTGATGGACAGACATAGTACCACACAGTAAGACAAGATTTGTCTTCAAAAGTCATCATTAACTTTCTAATTTTGGAAATAATGAAATTAAATTGTGAATGCAATAATAAAAATTCGTTCCATTTTATAACTTACTTATTTTAATAACTATCATCAGAGAACCTATCCTGAATTCTCTTTAAATGTGCATCTAAAAATAGAAACAAAAATATTTGCTTTTTCAAAAAAATAATTAATTTATGAAATTTTTCTTTCCTATCAGAATATCTAAATTAATGTGTCTGAAATAAGAATGGCTAGCTACAAACATGTGCGTGCAAGTGTCGCAAAAAAAGCAATATGGCAATTTTTGAAATTAGGTATAAAATAAATATGAATGGTTGAGGGTGTTTAAATACTCTTCCGACTTTCGTAGTTGCATTCTAGAAGTAGAATTGATGAAATAATTAAAATAATTTTTAAAATAAGCTATCGTGATTCTTCTTTAGAGGTTTTGTTATTTTCTTGAACTAGTTTAAAGGAATCGCAAAAATTTGGATACAGATAGAAAACATCAATTTTTTGATAAAACTTATAAAAAAAATTCTTTTTTACAGATTTGTTTCCTTTTTGAATATGTATTAAATATTTTTGTTTCTTTTTTCAGTTCTGGTATCTTCTGCTTTATTATGTGTTTCGCTTCTGCAACTGGATTTTTTATATTACATCATCAAAATAATTTAGAAAGATATTTGATAAAATGATTGGAATCGTAAACTATTAATAAGATGTCAACTAAAATCTTCGTGAAGAAGAAATTCAGATCATAAATTGACAGAAATAAATTTTATATGGTGAAAAATATTTGTTCTATACTAGGTCGCGAGAAAAATACTCTAGAAAATTCTGTAGAAATCAGGGTAAATCCATTATTTCATTAATTACTGAGATCTATAATAATTCTAAACAATTCTTCCTCAATTGTAAACATTTTTTTAAATTATGCTTATTCAAATTTGGAAATACATCCACTAAACACACTTCCGTTAAAGCAAAAATCATGAATTCAAACTAAACACATAAGTACCTGTTTTTTATTACACATGAATAACTATTACTTTTTATGCATATTTTCTATTACACATGAATAGAGATTCCATAATTAACCATATTCGGTTACTTTATAAAGCATTCAATGAAATTTGCGCAACTCTTAATTCATTTTTCCACCTTGCTTAGTACTGAAGTTACCTTATGTAGAAGCAACTTGATAAGCGAATAAAAAGTAAGAAACTTGCTCTAATTCAGGGAGATGAGCGACCGCGCCTAACTACACTATGTCACTCTATCATACTTAGAAAGCTAGCTCACCAAATGAGCTTGACCTCCGTGTATCTTAAGGCAGAATGTGATGATGAGTGGCTGAAAGACAGAGAGATTGTTGCAACTGTTTTGGCCTTGGAATAAAAAATGCATTAGAGAATAGGTATTCGTGAGGCTGTTTAGCCAATGTAAAGAAACCAATTGGATCATTTATCGAAAATCGACCAGCGACCTTCTCATTCAGAGGTTTCTAGATACGCCTTCGTTCTGCACACAAAATGTATAACAACTGTTCTAAATTGAAATATGGTGACACAAATAGAAACTCCAGTAATATGAGATTTAAATAATTTTGTTCTTTTTGCAAATTATGAAATATAAAGACAAAAAGGTAAAATTATGTAAATAATGCAAGTTAGATGCGTAATTTCATTTATACAGTCCACTAATGTTTTTCTCATTTAAAAGAGTGTCCTAAAAGCGATTATTTAAAAAAATAACGTAGTATTTCTGAATATTAAAGCAGCTTTTTTCAGTAAATTTGAATAAAATTCAATTAAGAGTGAATTTAAATTTAACTACATTGGAATTGAAGTTAAATAAGATAGAAATCGACTTTAAATGTTGAAACATGCTATAACGCCAAAAATTATTTTCTCATCCATAAATAAAATTTAAACAACATAAACATCCATAAATAAAATTTAAACAATTAGTTGCTAGATTGATTAATTTAGGCAAATTGGGTGTAATAGGTTTTTTGAAAATTTACTTTATGCGTTGAGCATTGAGACTTCCATTGAGTACATTTTGCGAAAAACATGCAATGTCAAAATCTCCAAAAAGATATTTTTTATAATTCAAAAACATAAGGATTATTTCTAATAAAAAGATTGCAATGCAATTTTACTGATCTGGATTACTCAAAATACAACAACAAGGGGATGTTAAAAGTGTAGCAATGAAATCGGACGTATTATTTAATCATTACTCTAACAGTAAAATCAATAAATGTTCAATGAAAATCACTCAAGATAATATATTTTTATCGTGAATTTTGTTTTTGCAAGTAAGTTTCAGTCTTTTCATTTACTTCTCTTTATAATATTATTCAAAGTCCTATACTTGTAAAAGAGATTGCATGGTTTTCTAAATTATATTTTAACTTTTCACTGAAGAGATTGGTCTATAGTGCACTTTAGGAGAGGGGACATGGAGTCCATTCACCAGGTTATTTCCTTATCCTCTGCTTTAAGCTTCCATATATGTTTCCTAATCTTTTTCCTTCTTACATTTATCTATTTCAGAATTACATTAGAAATAAATTAAGAAAAGAATAAAGCTAAAAACAGAAAAAGAAGAGAAATTTTAGATTTTTAAAATTAAACAACTAGAGCTAGGTATCTGTTATAAGTTTAAAAAGTTACAGCAAAAACTATTCCCTATATAAAACCTGAATAAAAAAAATTGAATTTGCATGTAGCAAGGGTTTGATGAACAAAGATGACATTAAATTAGGTAAATTATGAATTTGATAAATAAAAAAAAAATGGAAAATATTTTGACGCATTAATTTTCTTCTGACTGTTCATTGCAACATGTTCTGAAAACAGCACTGTCTTTCTCAGATGATGTTTGCGAATGAAAATGAGACGAATTGAGGTTCAAATATGTTTCTTTAGGTTAGACGGGGATAAAGGCCTCAGGGAGGGTTAGTCTGAAATGTGCAGCCAGAAAGTACTCATTGGCGTACTCTATATACCAGTCCTTCCAAATTTGGATTAAGAGCTATTTCAAAAGAAATTATGACCCTAAATAGCCGTACAATAGCCATAATTAATTTGAAAAGAAAGGAACATTTCAGTACAGTAACCAGATCATTTGAAAAGAAAGGAACATTTCAGAACTTAACGAATGAATTTGATTGCTTTCGTAGTTTATTTGGCCCTTTAAAAAAATTAATACCAGTGCATGCTACTCTTATCTGAAAAAAGTAGAATCTTAGTTGTCACATTTTAGAAAGATTTAATAATAGATGAATATGCCTTCATCGATTTCAACAATTATCGAAATCCATAGTGTGAGTTTTTAATTCAGTATTTGGTAAGCTAATATTTTTTTAATATTCATATACAAGTGATGTGTTTGTATATTTACTACTCGTAGCATAAATCTGTTTATTTTAAGATCACCAAGAAAAATGTGGAGCATAAAAAATGTCGATATTAATTCAGAATGCCTTATGAAAAGTAACAAAATGCGACGGTTGGATAAAATTTACTACTCAAAATAATTCAGTTTAACTCATTTTAAATGTATAAAAATGTGTTCCAAAAAGAATCTTTTTGTGTTAAATAAAATGTGATTTTTTTAAACAAAAATCTGCAGAATTTCCTGCAGAAAAATATTCATTTCTGCATAGTTTTATTGATAAATTTTAATCAAGATTTCCCATCCTATGTTATTTGTAATAAAAGCATAGATAGAACAAAAATTTAATAGAATAATTCATTAAAAAGTATCGAAAGACGAATTATTTACACTGCATTAAATAAAAAGCTGGATATGCGAGATTTGTTTTTCTTTTTACCTAGAAAATTTTAAACTTCAATTCGATTTGACCATAAGCATATTTCAGTATTTCTTGCTTACCATCAGAGAAAAAAATTCTGCCGCCTTTTATTGAAACAATTATAATTTTTTTCTCTATAGGTATGCTGATTTAAATTCCATTGGGTCTGAAAATAAAAAGGCCCAATTCAAAGTCAAGCAAATAGAAAAGTTTAAATTTTGAATTTTTATTCAGTAACTTTCTATTATCATAAAGAGAGGCAATATTATCCATCATTTATAAATAACTTATAAAGATTAAAAAAATCATAAGCATTCGATCGCAAGCATGTCCTCTGATTTCCCTTTACTGAACAGGTTCAATTGAAGCCATTTGATGAAGATTCAACGACTTTGTCGGTCATGAATCAAAATCCATTATGTATCTACGTTGAGCAATAGAAATGGAGATAAAAAATTTATTTCTATTTGCATATATATTTCAGTAGAACGGATAGATATAAATAACTTAATTTTTATCTTTTTATTTAATATCGTTTTACTACCTTTAGAAAAGAAAAAATCCAATCTAGCTAACCTTATCCATCATTCATATGCATTAGTCATAAAGAATAAAAATAATTATAAGCATTTAGACATAGGAAAAAGTATGCCCTCTGGTTCTGTATCATTCAGTAGCTTTAAATGAAGACATTTGATGAACATTCAACTACTTTGTCGACTCGTGAATCAGAATTTATTATGCATTCTATGTTGAGAAAAAGAAATGGAAAGAAAAGATTTATTTTCATACACATATATTTATAGCACCTGCTATTCCTTCGGGTCATTACGCTGAAACCTCAATCGACTTAACCAGGGCATTAATTAACAAGTTCAGACATAACTGGGCGTGTCTCGACTTATTCAACCGCGAGGTTAGGGCCGACGAAAGGGAGAAGAGACGACACATGGAAAGGCTCAATATTCACATGAACGAAAAAAAAAGTGGTTTTTCTTCAACTTGCAATGCTTCAAGAAATTTTCATTTTAGCCTGAAGAAAGTACTTAACAGAGAAACCAAAATACAATTATGATGAACGGGAAGTGATGAAGTCTTCTAACTACTCAAGTCAATCTAAATTTATCCATAACATGACACTTAAATATGCATTTGAAAATTTAAAGGTAAAAAAAGTATTTAATATATATGTATCATTAAAAAAAGAGAGATTTCAGTCATATAAGTTCCATATCACGACTACTGGGAGTAATAAAGGATTCGATTATTTCTGTCTAAGAGATACTACAAAACAGGAAAATTATTTTATAATTTCTGTTTTAATAATTAATGAGAATCTTAATCTGAGTACATTATGTGTTTCTTCACAACTCAAAACTTAAAAAATTTCATAACCTTATTTAAAACTATACATGGTAGCCATAAAACAACCTCCCTGGATTGAAAACATTTGTAGCTAAAGCTAATGAGCAGAATGAAGCCAAATTTCATATGCTGTCAGTAAAAGACATGGGAAGATGAATTTAAAAGAAGTCACCTATTTATATTTTGTACACAGATAAGATCTACACACTGAAAATGTAGCATGTGCATCAGGTGGCACTCATGTTGAATAATAAATACTTCTTTTTTGCGCGTTTCAAACTGCTATTTCTTTCTGTATGTCTATTTTTTATGAATCGAACATAAATAAAATTTTGCGTTATTTATTTTTCGCGTATTTATTCAGCTAAAATTTCTCTTATATTTGATGGTTTTTGTCATTAAATTTATTGTATAGAATTCATCTCCATCTGCCCTCCTTAGTCTGTAAATGAAATTTGCTTTCATTCTGTTTATTAGTTTTAAACTGTAGATGCTTCCAAACAGGGAAGTTAAATATTATGGCATCTCTAAAATGCGACTAATCTTTTCTCAGCCAAGATTTTCAGTACTTTAAATTTGTTTCGAATTCCTTCTTTGTTTTGACTATGTAAGACCGTTCCCCTGTTCGACCTTCATTCCGAACCCCTGTAGAGCGCTGACTCAGCAAAACAGGCTAAATGTTTTCATTATTTCAAAGTGAGCTCCACTTTTTCACATCTCTCTCCTGGTACAATCTAGACAAATTTCTTTTTGATCTCCTTTGAACAATGACCATGGGCGGAATTTAAAAGTAACTAAAAGGAATTAAGTACAGAAATTTCTGAAAGATTTCGCACAATGGAATTAAAACCAGGGTGATTTTACGATTCATGCAAAATTTTGATTTTTTTTCCCCTCAACTGAGAAGTCACAATCTATACGCACATAAAGGAAAATAACTTTTTCATGAAGGAAACGATGGTCATACATGCATGTAAATAAAAGTAAGAATTAAGTCACGTGATAATGCATTTTTAAACATAGATGGGAAGAAAAGCCTTATGCATAAAAACACTACTAGGTCGGGGTTAAACCGAAACACTTGAAATCTGAAGTGAAGAGAGATTGATTAGTATATACAGGCATAATATCTATTGCCAGGTAAAGATAAGCAATACAATAAAAAGATATACATTCAAAAGGATTTTATAAAAAAAATCATAATTGAATTTCAAATTCCTTCACCATTATTTATTATTGTTTTTTGACATTTTTAATGGAAATAAAGGAAATAAAGTTGCAAATGCTAAACTAAGAGTTCGGACAAATTATTTTATACTTCTTTTAGCCTTTATACTTTTAGCTGAAAATTTATTCAGGGTCGTTCAATCTTTTTCTAAAACATTTGATATGGAGTGAACTCAACATAAATTGGTTTGCAAACTAAAACATTCCGGAATCTGAAAATATGACCCGTTAAAGATTCTGCTGTCTCTGCCCTCGTTTTGTGTTTCTAACTTCTCGCTTCATTGTAACTAGACATTCAAAATTTAAAAAAATGACACTGCTTGAATGGATAGAAAGTAAATGACTAGAAACGATTAACATACGAAATGAAAGAAATTTATCATCAGGCCGTGACACTTTTATTATTCTGAAATTGATCTGAATTTACATAAATTTATTTCTTTTTAGATGTGTGAATAAAAGCAATTCCGAATTGTGAATGTAATGCATTTTTTCACAAACTTTTCCGAGTAAATTTTGAGATATGAATGTGATAAAATCTCACCTTTTTTTAAACTATGCAACGGTTAGCATTATATGGTGATAAACATGATAATTATTGTTTCTAGATAACTGCTGATATTCTAATGATACTAATATTGATATTATCATTACAGCCAATAATGCATGAATTTCTTATCTACAGCAGTAGAAATATGAGAATATATCTAATATGTATCAAGGAATGCAATAAGTTCTCCTTTTTGTTTACATTTTGCAACGATTAGGATTAAATGTGTATTGATTATCATTACAATTATAATTTATAGATAAATACTCAAATTTTAATATTAATTCTGATATTTATCATTATACTCAATAACGCGTGGATTTTTTTTTATTGTCAAAGAACAAAAATATGTAACAATATCTAGCATGCATCAAGAAAACAGCCATGTGTGAAATTGGCAAGATCAGTTATTCTGATCTTATGAACAAATTTTTTCTTTTACTGGAGTAGAAAAAAAATTCATTTTCATAAAATTAAGTAATTATTCTGTTGCATTTCTTAAGGGAAAAGAGATTGAATGCTTCTAATCGAAATCGCTTTGGTATTCTTATAAAAAATAACATGAAATGTATTCAATAATTTAGATATATTGATAAATAAATAACAGGAAAATCCTAGATTTAACAAGTAAAACAATTTGTTGATTGCAAAATAACATATAAGTCACTTCAAGTAAATCAGAATCTCACTAAAATTTTAAAATCTTTGCTCTGGTAAAAAATAATGAATTCAATAAAATGCAATTCTAATACTAACAAGATTTTATGCAGTTTTGTGAAAAATAAATGGTTTGTGTATGAGAACTGTATGATTTGTAATGAAGATTTACATATGCTTTGAAACGTAATATTTGATAACTATCAATTTTAGAAAGCTCTTTAAAAGAGGATCAAAATAAATATACAGGTTGTTTCAGTGAACCGTTTCAGAATTTCTATGAGTGGTAGGGTACATCCTGACAACTCGAAATAATATAGCAATGTGGGGTCGGGAATGCTTTCCTGAAGCGGTGTTGCACAAAGAAGCACCATAAGGAAAAGAGACCGTAAATGAGAAATCGTTTTAATAATACATGAAAAGAAGCAAAAGGTACATGGATTAAAGTAAGTGTTCGAAATTTCTTCCACGGGCTGCAATGCACGCCTCACATCTCCGACGCATGGACATCCAACATTCTGGAATACTCCAGGCATATCTCAAATCTCTTCGGCAGCTACTGCGATTCTTGCAACGAGCTCCTCAGCAGTGTCAACAGGGGTGTCATAAACTAGCGATTTCATATGACCCCAGAAATAAAAATCAAGACATGATAAGTCGGGTGACCGAGCAGACCAACGCATGGGACCCCCACGTCCGAACACTTACTTTAATCCATGTACCTTTTGCTTCTTTTCATGTATTATTAAAA
>JAPMOR010065636.1:65009-99818 GCA_026543865.1 Argiope aurantia
TAAAATCTTTGCTCTGGTAAAAAATAATGAATTCAATAAAATGCAATTCTAATACTAACAAGATTTTATGCAGTTTTGTGAAAAATAAATGGTTTGTGTATGAGAACTGTATGATTTGTAATGAAGATTTACATATGCTTTGAAACGTAATATTTGATAACTATCAATTTTAGAAAGCTCTTTAAAAGAGGATCAAAATAAATATACAGGTTGTTTCAGTGAACCGTTTCAGAATTTCTATGAGTGGTAGGGTACATCCTGACAACTCGAAATAATATAGCAATGTGGGGTCGGGAATGCTTTCCTGAAGCGGTGTTGCACAAAGAAGCACCATAAGGAAAAGAGACCGTAAATGAGAAATCGTTTTAATAATACATGAAAAGAAGCAAAAGGTACATGGATTAAAGTAAGTGTTCGAAATTTCTTCCACGGGCTACAATGCACGCCTCACATCTCCGACTCATGGACATCCGAACATTCTGGAATACTCCAGGCATATCTCAAATCTCTTCGGCAGCTACTGCGATTCTTGCAACGAGCTCCTCAGCAGTGTCATCAGGGGTGTCATAAACTAGCGATTTCATATGACCCCAGAAATAAAAATCAAGACATGATAAGTCGGGTGACAGAGCAGACCAACGCATGAGACCCCCACGTCCGAACACTTACTTTAATCCATGTACCTTTTGCTTCTTTTCATGTATTATTAAAACGATTTCTCATTTACGGTCCCTTTTCCTTATGGTGCTTCTGTGTGCAACACCGCCTCGGGAAAGCATTTCCAACCCCACATTGCTATATGATTTCGAGTTGTCAGGATGTACACTATCCCTCTTAGAAGTTCTGAAACGGTTCACTGAAACACCCTGTATAATACAAAGTCATAGTTTTTTTAATACTATTTGTGAAACATTCGTCTAATGTGTTTTACTTGAAATTATTGCTAAGCTTAGAATATCACTATTAAAATTTTACAAAGACGCTAACTAATTAACCCAAAATTATTTAAAGTCGCTGGAAATGAATGATCTGAATTTACGATATTTTTGCCATGATTAGAAATTTTTCCTATTACTAGAAAACTATTAGTATTATTCATTTTCCAGATGTAATATTTCTAAGAGAAACATTGCCAATAATTCCCTGATAATATTTTTAACTGGCAGAAATTCGAATTGATTATTGATGGAAGTGTTCCAAATTTAACATCGATGATTGGTGCTTTCCTCCATGAATTTCCCTGAGACATTTCCTAAATAGACTGAAAATCAATCACGCATCATTAATTCAGTACAAACTTCCGGAATTTGACACAGACAGTTGTTATTTTGACAGATGAGGAGTAGGAAAATATATTTTGATTCGTGACAACACAATTTCATTAAGAACGAAACCAAGTGTTGCGTTTGTGTAATAAAAAGAATTCAACGGTTTGTCTAAACTTTTCGGAGCAGATCTTTAATGTAGTTCTTAGAAATTTATTGGTTTCTAATATTGTCAAATAGAATAATATATTTGTTTTAAAAACAAAAATATATCATAAAAGAGCATTTAAAAAGTATAGAATTATAGTACTGCGTGATAAATAGATAAGATTAATTTAGCAAGGTAAATGCCTCTGTTTTACCATTCTTTATATATCCTTTGTTACTAATTATCCTAAGAATCCTTTATACACCTTTTATTACTATCATTATACGAAAGTAAAAAAATAGCAACAGGAACTATTTAATCAAATACTATCATATCCCTGAATCAAAAGTTATAAGTATTTATTTATTCAGAATTTCCGAAGTGGGAGATCTTTTGTATGAAGGACATTAGATACACCAACATAAAATAAATAAAAAACACAAATTCTTCTTATAATTATTTTCCATTTCTTATACTCAATTTTTTTTATAAATTCTTTACTTTCTTATCATTTCATACATTTGAATAATGTTCACTGAATGACTGACGATGATAAGCACTTCCGCATTTTTATGAATAGCTTTTGATAAAATAAATATTCATTGAATTTTGAACAATCAAACTTCAAGTCATTAAATAATCTCAATTAAGATCTCAATATTCGTTGCTTTTTTCCTTGAAAAGACTCGACAGCAGGATTGAAAAATGTGTGAGAAAGTTGACCAAAGCGGAAGAATTGAATCCATCCTTTCAACGGCATTGCATGCTTCAGTGGTCAATAGTTACGATGCTGCACCGTGGCAAATTATATGGTTTCAGAACCGGAATTTACCACCAATCATTGCCGTCATACTTAGGGGGAGTGATCTTATAAATAAACAGAAAAGATTCTTAGAATAATTCTGTGCAGATGTGGGTGCGTATATCTCAACGTCAATTTTTTAAGATTTAAATTCGTTTAAAGCAATTTATATATATATATATATATATATATATATATATATATGAAAATATATATATGTTAATTTAGCTCTATATTCATTTAACATTATTTATTTTTCGTGCTTCTTTTAACTGTTTTAGTTGGCAAATAGTCTCAGTGTCGAAGCGTCAATATAACGTAATAACACAATTCTTAAATAACTTTGCTACGTGTAATACTTATTCTTATACATTGAACTAAAATAGCATATTTAAAATATGCGTTGTTACTCCAAATAGAGTTTTATATATGTAAGAAAGTGCAGCTGAAAATGCTTTCACGTAGTCCTTTTTTCTCAAATTATTCTTTAATTTTGATAGAACATACTTTTTTACATATTTATATACTTATTTCGAGGAATTTTGTGAAAAAATATTTTAAGCCTAATTTTTTAAATACATCATTAGTTAATCTGTTTTTTTTTCTTTTTTTTTCCATTTCCAATTTTGATGTCATGGCAGTTAATAATTTGCTTTATACTGAATTTGTAGCTTTTAAGCTGCTTCTTTGTTACCGAATTCTAAAATATGTGTTTATAACATTTGAGAACTTCTAACTGATATAATTTCAATTTTTGAAAAATTCTGTTTTTGGACGAGCTTTTGCAATATGTATTGAGTGAATTCTATTAATTCTTGATAGTTTTTTTTACTAGGAATTTTACTACTTTTTTTTTCTTTATAACATTGTATAACATCTATGCAATATAACATCAGTTAGAAAAAAAAAATCGATTTTTAATTGAACTTTTATTTATAATAACATGCAATGAGAAAATTCTATTTTTTAATGTTATTTTCAATGAAATCCCTATTTCTAAAACAGTTATAAATTTCTGATCTCATCATTATTATATTTTTTTTTCAGTTGTTTCAATTTTCCTTTTTTTATTTATTTGCATTTTTTTTTTCGCTTCTTTTTTGTCAATAAATTTCATCTCGATTCTATGCCATCTAATTATTCTCAATGCTCTACGAATGAAACGCTCCACTGATAATTAAGAATGGTTTCTGTATATTGGGAAACAAGAACTCCAAACATCATCGATAAAAAAAAAAAAAGTGAATGCATGCATGTTATGTGCGTTTAATCAGATCTTCCAATATCAGATTAAATCTGTCCTATATCGTCGGAAACGTTGAGTAAGAAATAATTTGTCACTGGGGCATTTTTTCAAGCATATCATAACTAGGCGAAAGCGCATACAAGTTTTGAAAATGAAATAATGATTCGTTTTCTTTTAAAACTCGAAATTGAGACTGATAGTGTGATAGATTAAAATATCTTGCGAAAATGGAACTTTTCAGAGAAAATTAGATTATTGAAAATTGTAAGGAAAATTTTTGGGCTGATAATAAGAATACGACAGAATGGCATGATACAATGTGATAGATAGATATTACCATTTTCCCTTTTACTTTCTTACTGTTTCTAGAAACAATAGGCGACGAAGCGAAACAATGGCTCCTCTAAAATCATTGTCCCAAACGTTCTGATTGTAGTTTCGAAAATAACGTGACATTAAAGTTCTATTAGCAATGGAATGTAGCTCAGTGAAGTTATATAAATTTTAGTTAAATGAAACATGAACATTTCAAACAGCCTATTGTATATACATACTAAAGTAATAAATGAGTTATTCTTTCAGAGTTTTTTCCCTTTAATTTGAAATAAAATATTTTACATTCCTTCAACTAAACTATTTTCAATTTTTGAATGTTAAATTCTTTTTCAAGTGTTAAAAAGTATTTATTGAAGGATCTCAAGTGAATTGCGCATAAAGTGTACAACCGTGTGAGATAGCTCTACACTTTATGTTAATTTACTGGTATGCTTAATTAAAAAAAATGCTTGTAAAAACGTTAGTGAAATATGCATAATCCTAAAACAATTTAAATTCTATATAATATTTAAGCCTGATTTAGCATTATTTTTAATTAAACTGTAGGTGATGTTTGGTTTTGATTTATATGGAGGCTTGCAAAATTGAATTCCTATGTAGTTTTAATGTATAAGATTTTAAT
Source organism: Argiope aurantia (assembly GCA_026543865.1). NCBI lineage: Eukaryota > Metazoa > Arthropoda > Arachnida > Araneae > Araneidae > Argiope > Argiope aurantia. Next base: position 69,429 of record JAPMOR010065636.1, read on the forward strand.
TCCTTTAAATGATAATAGATAATAGTATATGTATCTTGCTGGTAAGTGCAATGGAAGAACTCTATGTTTTAAAGTAAAATTAAATAAATTTGCGGTTTTATTATTTTAAGACTTAAAAATAATAGCTTGTAATTAATGCAAATAAAAGGCACTTTGATGTTAAATATAAAAAAAATCCTTAATATAGATTGAATGATTATTGTCATTCTCATCTTTAAGCCATATATTCAAAATATCCAAAGATTAATTTAAATACTCTTTTAAAGGTTTGCATTATTAACTAAAAGAAATATTAACTTTGTATATTTAAAAGAAGATAATATGTATAAGATAGTAGAAGATATTATTTATTGTAGCAATTGCATTACTCTATCTTCTCTTTTGGATAATAGATGGCGATGCCTGATTAGGTGCGCATCCCATAGTGCATTGCGATTGTAAATAATGAGATGATATGCTATTCTGTTAAGGTGCGCGCGCGTTAATGCCTTGTCTTGTCTTCGTGTTCTGTGTTTGTTTTGTGTGAAATGAGATCATTAAAGAAATGTTCTCGAAAACATACGTCCTGTTGCTTCCACTGCACGGATCATAATGATCTTCATTCCACCTCAATATTCAATTACCTGAATTCATTCTGAATATGTTAACATAAAAAATCAGTTAAATTTAAATTTATTAATTTAACATCTGTAAACCATCAAGATTCATTATGTATTTATGATTATGTCACAAAAATGGGTGAAAAAAACCCTGAAAAGACAGTGTTTGCGTACGTGAACATCATTGGCATATGTAATCTGTTTTTGAAGAAACCATCAAATTCAACTTTTTTCGTACAAACAATTGAAATTTAATATTCTCTACAAATATTGTAATGCTGAATAGAGCAGAATGTATTCAGCTTCATTTCTTAAGATTTATCTGTTAGAGAATTATAACCAAACAAAATTATCTTAGATATTTATAGGCACATTTATGATAAAGAGCATTAAAATCCCTTTTTCCAAAAGTCTAAAATGCTCACCAAAATATTACGCCCAAAATATTAATTTTAACTGAATTCCATCTGCTGATTCCCTACATATAGATTACCAGCGCAGTTGAGAAAACCAAGCACTGCATTGGCTTTTTTTTTTAATCGGTCACGCCATTTTGCTGACAAATGGTTTAAATGAAACATTCATGCTTTTGAGTGATTGATGGAGAAAACGCCATGTCCAAAGAGCGTGTTCAAATAAAAAAAAAATGTTGAAATTCATTACCATGTGTTACAAATAGCATTTTGACGCATGTCAAATTCACTGATTTATCACGATTTTTAACAGGTAGTTCTTATTCATAATCACGCGCAAGGAATGTACACTTACTGAACTTGACAATCTTTAAAATCACACAGGTTATATTTATTTTTCATCTGCTCTTCTCATGAAGCCTCCTATTACAGTTTCTGACATAATAATTGAATGCAAGTAAAAATAAATGTCTGTCGGAAGTATTTAGAGTAATTCATTGATAAATAACGTATGATAATTGTGTGTAATGTCCATCCCTTTAATACACTAATCTCTATCGAATTTTTTGTGCTAATTATTTTTATAATATGACTGTCTTTATGTATGAAATTATTTATGCTGTCTATAGCAAAATTTTCTATAAAATAAAAATGCCATGTTTAATTTAACTACGTTTATGAAGTCAATTCATCAGTATTTCAAAAAGAAACTGATTACGTACACAATTTAACTGCACTTTGCTTCACGGTATAACGAGGTTATGTACCTCTTTCGTCGGCAAGAAGCTCAAAAATTCTAAAATCAAGTAGATGTAGCCTATTCAAAGAGGATATTAGCGAAAACTTATATTAAAGGACGCAGAGCATGAAATGGCTCTTTAACTTAACTGCAAGCCATGTGATTAATACAATGAATTAATTTGTAACAGAGAATATTTAAACTTTATTGCATGCAAATGGATGCAAATTTTGCTTTTGTTGCATTAAAAATTCAGTATTGTAACACATAGCATTTTAAGAAATGTTTCTTATGACAGTAGCATCAGTATTTATGTAAATGTGTTAAATCAACTTCAACATTCCGCTTGCTAAAATCCATCTTAAAGCATCCATTTTTGCTCTAACTGTCGGCTTAGTGCTGAAAATAATCACCGCATACATTTTTCTTCTAGCGAATAATATATATTCAATTCAATAATTTTAGCACATTGATAATTTTATGATATATCTGTATATTTTAAGTGGTTTTTACTCACAGGAAGTTCAATACAATTCCTTTTCAGAATAGAGCAAATCCACTCTTAAGCAAAGAGCCACTTTATTGAAAAATGGTAAAATGGTAGACAAACGAATTTAACGAATTCTTTTCTCATCCTTTTAGAATATATAATATCCCTTTCGTTAGTTGAACAGGTTTCGAATAATAATACTCAAAGATTATTTTATGATTCCTGAGAACTTGCAGTCGAGCATGAAAGAATCATCGAAATAAAAGAAATAAACATGCTGTGGCTTAGAATCGGTTGAACGTCAGATTCCTTGATTCACGTCATGCAAGGGAAAGTGTCCTTGCTCTAAATGTGGTCTAAGTATTTGCTCCTGGAAGAAGACAGTTGTGATCTGCATTGCTATCACACCGTGACCTATGTTAGCCGTTATGCGTAATAGTATAGGGTGTGTCTAAGTATTCGTACGATTTGTGAGATTAAAAAATGAATAAATAATTTTCATTCCTAGGTTGTTTTTTCCCATTTTTTTTTTTTTCGTTTTACATTCATAGATTCTTTTTCTTAAGTTTCCACAGCTGAATCTAGCAATTCACATCTTTCAATGTGGACACATAAGTAAAAATCTGTCATTAAATTGAAAGTATAAAAGGACTTCAAAGGCAAGACATCAGCTGATGGGTCAATTACTCTGATATCTCAAAAAATATTTTCCCTTTTATAAAGCATGATTGTGGAAAAGACTGAGATTTAAAAACAATATATTCTTAGTATTTAAAACTCAGGAACTTATTTTCACATATAGATGTCGGTGAAAAGTTGAAATTAAAAAAACAGTTTTATCTTTGCCAAATATAAAGAATTGTCTAGGCGTCCCGGGTTCGAGTCCCGGTTCGGGCATGGTTGTCCTTCATTTGTTCTATCTGTGAGATGTGTGAATGTGCCCCCTTTAAAAAGGGGCTGTGCAAGCGAATCTGATGCGTGAGTAGCAAAGTCGTACTCTTGGCCCTAGTTGGCGCTACTAAAATAAGAGACGTTCTCTTTCGGCTTAAAATCGTTGATTTCAAATCAGCGGGCTTGCCTATGGCAAGTGTCATCGGAAACAACAACAACATATAAAGAATTGTTTCTAATTAAATAGATTAGAAAATTTAAATAATTTGAAGCCTTCGAATTCAAATATCTTAATTTTTTTGAAATTTTTAATTAATGTAGTATAGGAACATGACTATTTCGAAAAAAATTGTGACCTTATCGTAATAAGAGGCAAGCATAGGTAAAATTTAAACATTGCATAGATAAAGTTTAGAGAAACTACTTCATGATAGAATACCATTATTTAATAATTTCAGTCAAAAGTTTACTTGTTTGAAAATTTTTATCTTTAAGTAAATTATAATTTCTAGAATTGTTTTATTTTTTAAGACAATGGTATGATGAAAGGAACTACGATTAGGTATTTGCAATTTCCAATAGCTGTATTTGTTTCACTTATTTTGCTCTTAACAAACTAATGCATGCTTTTGTATGTAAAAAGATTATTAGACTTTAATCAAATAACTCGAAATATAGAACATGGAAAGGGTTTTATAGGCATCTTATTAATGAATGGGGTGTAATAGAATAAAACTGGTGAATATAAAAATTGCAATTTGATAGCAATATGTTATATTGATTTAATAGAGTTTACTTGAAAAGGGACTGGTGTGACAAAAAAAAATGCTTAAAGGTTTAAGTTAAATTAAAATTATTTATTAAATAATTAATGACCGAAAGGTAAGATTTATTGATAGTTACTAATTTATAATTTAGGAAATTTTCGGCTTAATTTTAAATGAACAGTTTAGAAAATATAAAAAAGTCAAACGCGGGAAGATAGGAGCAATTATTCTTTAAACCTCCTTCAGGTTAGAAATTAGTTAATATGCATGAGCTAGAAATTATATTTGAAGTGAAGCATTTTATAGAAAAGGCCATGAATTGGAAGAGAAATATGAAAGTAAGATATAAATGTAAAGCAACGGAAAAGATAATGTATCAAATCTTAGTGGTGCAATTGCGTTTGTCAGATACAAGTATGTGTCTCTAATAACGTATCCCCACTTTGCAAAAGATACACTACACAAAAACAAGCAGCAAATGCAGTGAGATTGGATCGCAAGCTTTCAGCGAGAAAGTGCCTTGTTCTTCTATCTTAAATTACTTGTACTCATATTTACTTATGAGTTAGCTGATTGCTGTACAGAACAATAAAAATTCACATTTCTTTAAACTTTGCCTACAAAATATTTTCTTTTACTCAATAAATACTATGTATAAATTTGCTGAAGCATAGGAACTCAGGATATCCTCCAAATAAAATCATGCTTCTAGTCAGAGTTTTGGCCAATTTGCTCTTGCTATCAGTAGCTATTACCACTTTGTACTTAGTGTCTTATCTCATTCCAGGCACTAAACTGCATAAAACTTGGAAACGAACGAAAAGCAAGCTTATATGCTGCAGTCAATAATGCAGGAAACCAGTAACATAGACCATGCACTCTCATTGTCAGTACATCTCGCAGATTGTTTCTAGGTTCATAATAAGGCAATAAATTTTTGTGTTAAATTTCTGAATCGCTGGCAAAAGTTCTGATGGAAATCAAAGGGAAGCGCTAAAGAATGGTGCCACTTAGTAAGTATTAAGATTGGTTATGTTAGATAGCAGTGAATAACAGAGTGTAGGACGCTTTAATGCTAGTTTATGTTGACGCTTTTAAATTATCGTTGAAAAACAATAGTTATGAATGCTTCATTTTAATATATATTTTGCGTAAGCTTTAATTTTCATTTCCTGTGTAACCGAAATTATTTAAAATTTGTGAAGGAATGAATTAAAAAAAAATATTAATTGAAAATGTCAAAATGTACAATGCAATACAAAGTTATGAGCAATTAATAAGAGTAGCAATTCCCCTTAAAAATTACAACCGATATAATTAATTCCAAGATGAAAAACAAAGACTGAAATAGAAAGAACTAAAAACTTAGAATATAATGGAAAGAATATCATATGAACACCTTGAACAAGTAGATAAAAACATATTTTTATCTCAAATTTCACACGCATAATTTTTTCCCCATAGCTAATAGTATCTACTATTACAGAAGTAATGGATTTTAAAAATTGACGAGAGATTCTCTTAAGTAAAATAATTTCATTCTGGTACAAAGTCATTTTACACAAATCTATTTTTCCCAGTTAAACAATACTTTCATAGTAATAAAAACAAATTAGTGGAATTATTAGTTTTTAGAGCATTAAAACAAACAGTGTAACTTCTATAAAATGCAAGATCGTTAACTTTCAACAAGCATACAATAACACAATTATCACCTTTTAATATAGCAAGAGAAAAAAATTGTTTTATTTTCTATATCTGCACTTAACTGTGCCACATTTAAATAACAATAACAACAATAAGAAAAAAATTGCCTGTATTTTGTATGATTTCTGTGCTGGTTAACAATAAAAAGTAATTCGTCGTTTTTCATAATGATGGAACCGATCTTATATGCGTTATCTGGTACATTATTCCGTTTACTTTGCTCAATTGTGCTACATTAATGATGAACTACTTATACCTACGTGACTAGCGTTAACTATTACGTCTTCCTAAACTCGTTTCTTTATCATATCATATTCAAAGAATGAGAATCAGTATTCATCAGAAAGAGAAGATTTTAAAATATGTATTTAGTTATTAAAATTGCTTTGTGTTTCCCACTCAGTTATTAAAAGTTAGTCTGAACAGTAACTAAGTTATCAATCACACCAACATACTTTACTCCCTTGACTTGTACCCAGAATAATTTAATTCGCAAAAATTAAAGAATTTAAGATCTAAAAATGCCTTGTAATGTGTGGCTTCTTTTTAGTGTTTAAAAGTTTTATGAATTATATTACTAGGCCATTCATTGATTGTCATTTTTCTTTGTAGATTTTTGAAACGAAAATTTATCTTTTGTGCCCCACAGCCAACACAGTAAGTTCCTCTCATTCTGAATTTAATAGCTAATAATTCTTTTTAGTCATAATTTCCTTTCACAGAAAAACTCTCCCCCCCTTTATTATACATTAATTGATTACCCCTCTTTATCCATTAACTTTTAAATAGTTAAAAAGTAAGATTACTTTATGATTATATTTTATCTTCAGTAATTTATACACTTATGTTCTACTTGAGTGAAATTTAGATATTTTGCAAAATTTTCTGCTTGAGAACTTAAAGTATATGCATGATTTAATTTTATTAGCGTTTTGTTTTGAAACTATCCGAAAAACTCTGACATATGCATGAATAAAGAAGGATTTTTAACTGCAGCGCAGGAATATATTATTTCTGCTGTTTCAGACCAGAATGTAGATTTAGCATATTTTGCTAATCGGCTGTTGGTTGTTTTTATTTTACTAAGTCCGTCATGTTGAGGAATACTGTAGCATTTTATATTTATGAATATAATAAATCCACAAGTATGAATTAAGGAGGATAAAAACAGAATATTTAAGAAAGTAACAAAAAAAATACATTCACAAAATGCTTTAATATTTTGAGAGCATCTGTAGTTCAAAGAATTGTTAGAAAGGAAACAAAACTTTTCAGTTTCAATTCAACTAAAGGACAAAAATTCATATTTAACATCTTCTTGTCTCGTATCTGATAACAAATCTGAAAAACACTTTAGCTGAATTTATTTTCTCATAATGAAAAGGTACACATTAATAATCAGATATTATTTTATATAATTAAATGATTCATGGTTAATATTACTTGGTTAATCATTAGAATGTTATCGCAAGAAATTTTCGGTTCTATACTTTGGCAATGTTCCTTCCTTTAGACTAAAATAACTTCACATATTCAAAGAAGAAATAATCGATAAACTTTACGATTATAATGAATAAAATAAAATAAATAGAAAATTAAAGAAAAAAGGGGACTTTGGACAGTTTTATTTATGTTTTAGATGTAGAAACATTGGCGCATTCTAAATGTTATGTATCTTACTCATAAATTTCGTTTTTCATCAGAAAACATTTTTTAATAGGCAAGTTTCATAAAATTACTTTTAACTTTATTGGCTTTTTGTATATTCCCCATATTTAAAATAAACGTTAAAAAATTAAGTATGTACGCTTTAACGTGTGCCAAGTCCTATGATATACATTTAATAATATGGCCAGAGCAGTATATGCTTCTTTAAACAATTCACACAAAAGTTTCTACTGTCAGTTAAATGATGAAGGAAATTTTACAAATAAAATGAATTGAAATTCCATATAATAAATGTTTTACATTACGTATCTATATTTTTCATAAACTTTCAAATGATACTGAAAAAAAATCATTTAAAATGGCTGCTTCTTTTTCGTTCTATAAAAGTAATTCTACTATCTAAGCCATTTATAGAAGGAAATTTATGACTCATGTAACGATTACGAAGCACTTAGACAGTAAAACTAATTGAAAAATTTATTTTTTCTTAACTAATATGAAAGAGCTCTAAATATACCTGTTGCTACAAATTTGGATCGTTTAATTGTACAAATTTCCAGTATCAATTAAAATAATGAAATTTTGAATAGAATTATCGTTATTTTTATTTATTTCTACATTTTAATGACTAAAATATCAGAAAACACTGATAATTGAATTAAGGTTAAGGCCTTATAAACTGTTATAATACAAATGTCTTGATATATTCTGAAAGATACAGGAACGATTTCAGCAGAAAACTATGAAAATTCTTAGTACGACTAAGAGGACATACTGTTCTTCAATGGAAGCATGTATTTCTTGACTACAAAATCAATTTATTTAGTATGTAGAATTAAATAAACAAAAGAGTGGATCGAAAGGAAACAGAATCTTATTATGTAGACAACTAGAAATAATCAAACTGAAAGAAATAGCGAAAACTGACGAGATAATGAACACTCTTAAACTCACAAATACGAGCTTATTTGCTATCAATTTGGAACAAGCACTTTACGGAACAAACACCTTCGTAGGAACAAACACCTACGAAATTATGCCAATCTGCAGGACAATGATCTAATAGAAAAAGCACGTCTCAAGGATGGTTTTACCAAATTGCCTCCGGACTAGTTTGAATATCCATCACGATATAGAATACCATCTGCCGTTAATAGCGGAAAATTCAAAACTACTTAAGCTCATTCTGCTCAAACATGTCGGTTGTTGACACGATCGTTTAGCCTCAACAACGAAACTGTCCGCTTATATTTGGCCGATACGCAGCTGAAAGCAACGAAGTCGAAAGAAGAAAAAGAAGAAGAAGAAAAAAATGAACAACTGTTTTCTGTTTTAAAGTGTCATATCTATTACAGAAAAAAATCACGCATACTAATATATTGTCTGCATTCAATATATTATGCGCAAATATTGTTATATAGAATTGATTTTTTTCTCTTACAGAGAAAGCTTTTTAAAGCAACAAGAGCACTCATAAAATGAAAGATTTGAGTATAGAAAAATGTCCATTCAAAAAGTATATACAAGCATTCATATCAAAAGTAATAGTTTTAATTTTTTTTCAAATTTATGAATGTACAAGATCCAAACCCGGTCCAAACTAGAATCACTTTTATGTATGAAACACTAATAAATTATTTAACAAGTAGATAATTAATACAATTCACTGTAGTATAGTAAAGCCAAACTGGTCCTTTATATAGGCAATCCATGCATAATTGTAAAAAAAGTCCTTCATACTACATTAAAATGTGTACAGACGATAAATGTTTCATCTCCATATCACATTCATGAAAAAGCATTCATGCTATATTAAAATGTGTACAATCGATAAATCATCATCGGGTCACATTTATCATATGGCGAATATATTGTATTTAAATGTATGTAGTAGATAAATATTTCATCTCCAGATTACATTTATCAAAAGGCATTCTTTGTATAGAAAATGAAATGATTAGTATATTAATATTATAATGTACGCAAATGGTAAATATGCATAGTATGAAGCGAAAAAATAATATAAAATTGGTAAATGTGAGTTAACATATGCGCATATTCAAATATAAAACTGTTTATTTTTATAGAAACTCATCCTTATTTCACTGTTTTAACGTAAAATGCTTCAACGGTTCTAAGATTTATAGGAAATGCATGAATGCATATTTTTTTTTTTATCTGTGGTACGAAAATCATCACTGTATACGGCCAATATGTAAGGAATCAAGTTAATTACTTAAATCAAAATTTCTTATGCACCTCTCGTTTTATTGTATTTCAGACAGACGCTTAAGAGTTTTTTTGAAAAAAATAATTGGTTATTAAATTTTTTAATTATACAAAAAAATGTTTTAATGATAGCAAAAGACTCAAAGGAAATTAAAAACCATAATGGCATTCACATTGAAGTGCACTGACCTCAATTACTGTTATTTCACTACGATTTCTATTTAAAAAGAAGCAATGAAAAAGGCTATATTAACGGAAAAATTTACCTTAATTGAAAAAAAGAGGAAATAAGGGCATGTAATACAATGATTGCAAAAAATTTCAGATTAACGCTTTATAAAAAATAAAAACAATATGTATAGTTTAAAATGTCTCATTTTTTGCATATAATGATTTGAAATATTAAATTTAATGATAATCACCCCGATGAATAAATTTGCCAAGAGGAATAAATTTTATTTCCAGCATTCAGCTAAAAAAAGAACCTCCTTTTTCTTCCTGCCCTTTTTCAGTACCTAAACAAAAACTAACAATTTAACCTAATTCGCTTTTCTTATGACCATATCTTAGAAAAATTCAAATTTATGAAATCAAAAATATATATTTAAAAAAAATCAACAACAATTGTAAACAAAACTTCACATCCTAACAAGAAACATTTGAAACCACTGAATTTCGCTGAATAAAAGAAAATTTAAGGTAACAAATGTTAATGTGACTCCATACATATTTTTCACTAAAGGGAAAACTTTGTTTTTTACCTAAAATTTTATGCTCTACGAAATTCCGTCAAGGTAAACATCTTATAAAATTCTACATGAATTTAATATGAATTATTCTTCCCGTGCGGAATATTTTTTTTATACTTTGACAAGCATATAAATCAATGACAAGGTAATTTTGAAACTTTAGTTGAAAAGAACATTTAACAAATGCTTATGGAGCTATTGTTCTTTGAAAAGACCTAGGTTTCAAAGATTTATAAATGTCTTCCCACTCGGAATGTCGCTACATGTTTCCAAGTTTTTCAATATTTAAAGGAATTGCTTTTTTTTCAAGAGCTTACAAATATGTAATCAGACAAGAAATAGCACAGTTTTTAACATATATCCGACAGCTATTAAGATGAAATCAATTATTTTCTTCTACCATTTAAAAATATCTTTTACAAAAATTGCTATCCCTCTGCAATCAAATTAAAAAGTCAATACCATCGGAACTCCAATACCAAAACTCCAAATAATAAGAAAACATTTCGTTAAAAAAAACCATTTTTTGTCAAAAGAGACTGAATAGTTATCATCGAAAAGCGATAAATAGAGTATAATTATTTTGGATAAGAGGTTATATACTGTAAAGAAATACCAAGAAACAAAAATGGTACGAACTATACATACAGCATTTTGCATGAAAAGTAAGTTTATGTTTTTTTAAAATTAATTTTATTTATTTATCTTTTTAGTTTTTAATGTTCAAATCAAAATTCTGTCACAAAATTATACATTGCAACGGGCATTTCCTTAAAAAAGGAAGACTTTCAACATAAATCAAGTTTTTGAGATAACGAATTATCGAGTTCTGACTCTATTGATGCCTCTTCGTCAACGAAATTTTAAATCCATACAATGGTAGAAGATATCTTTATGAATTACTGTTTACACAAAATTTAAACATCGATTGCTTAATCTTGCTCAGCTTTCGTTTGTGTTGTTGAATGAACCATTACTTTAATTAAAATTAATAGATTACTTTTAAAAATAATAAATTACGTATATTCTATAAATTAATTTTAAATATGCATGCTTATTATAAATTATAAAATGACCATAATCAAATTATTTTCTTTTTAATAACATGGAAATAATTTATTTTACTTTCAGCATTAAAATTCATTATGTGTAGGAAATTTTTTCTTACTTGATGGGACTATGGTATTCATTTATATAAAAGGCAATAATAATAACTTTCATAATTTACATAAAATAAATATTTATTGTTAAAAATAAAGAAGCTAATGATAAAATAAATATAAATCATGATATTTAATTATGGTCCAATGTCAATATAATATATGTTGAATTTATAATCCAGCATCAAGGAAAATTGTTTATATTATTTAATATGAATTCGTGAAGAAAAAAATTAATGAAATGAAAATTTATTTTAAGAATTAAAAAATTGAATGATGAAATAAATAAGCAAACTTGCGGTATCTAATTTATTGTCCAATATCAACGAAATTTTTTTATAATCAATTATGATGATATATCCAAATAGTGACCACATAAATTTCTAGCGTGCGCAATCCAATTAATTGTTATGGAAATTTATTGTTATGGAAAATAATTCAATAGACTTACTTGAGCATTGTGGGCACGGCGTTCAATTAAGTCCAAATTCAGAGCGAATTACGGAAACACGTGCATAGGCAAAAAAAATCAAGGCACTGTATTAATTTCCAAGAAAGGAAAGCTTTCTCCTTCTGCTACGGAAAAGCCGACAAAACAGCGTGGATCAGCTACGAGATGGTTTATATAGTACGAAAAATCGTTCCACCCCGATAGCCTAGTTTTTGCAGTCGAAAAAGAAACGAGGTCTTAACTGAATGCCTGCGGCTAAACACTTCAGCCGGCGACACTGAATGCTTTCTCCTGGCAAATGCTTTCGATTCCTTTTTTCGCCCTTCTTTAAAGAAATTCGTCTGAATATTCTTCGCACTGGTGATCACTTTCTCCCACATTCATCAGGAAATGGGAAGGGATCTTTCAGAAGTCCGTTATGCTTCGCAATGAATTATTTGCATTCATTTCTTTAATCCTGTTAGCCAGCGAAGATTCTATCGGAAAGGTGGAAACTGAAATATCTCTAAACAAGTATTTTAACTCCCTTTCGAGATAGGAATCGAGGTATTTAAAGTAAATAAAGTCTGCCTGGATTCCTTCTTTATAGGAAAATAATTGTATCAGATAAACTTTACATCGGAATAATCTATACAGTATCTGGGCATATTTTAAATGCATATTTGTTTAGCTCGATTTCAATCATAAATGCTAAAATTCCCTTCTCTTTCTTTTCAATAACTATTTTGTCTGATCTGTGCCGAAGATAATTGAAATACATTAATCCAAATTGAAATATTTGTGTTAAAACGAATGCAAATTAAAGTGATGTATATCTCATATGCTTATCTGGGGTGTAAATCTAGATTTACGATTGCGAAGGATTTTTTTAAAAAAATTCTGAAGTCAAGTTTTAAATGTAACAATATGATTCCGTAATCTATAAACATTATCTAAATACTTGTATAAATTTCCTCATTGCAGTATTAATCTGGAGAAAATCTAAAATAGCGGCAGAATTTATCTTGATGAAAGGAGTTTATTTATGTGCATGTTGTTATTATATACTCCTTTTTTCACTATTTAGAGAAGAGATTTGTTTTGATTCCATAGAAATAATATCCATGTAAAGGGTATCCCAAAATTAACGCAAGATTTGAATTTTCCACCATCCGTGCAATAAAGTGTTGGCAACCCTATTAAAAGCCATTTGACAGCTGATAATTTATGGTTAGTAAAAATGGAGCATTACACTATAGAACAACGCGTTTTCATTGTTGAACAATATTTAAAAAATAATGAAAGTCTGGCCACCACAGCTCGAAAATTTGAGAAGTCGCCCCTTAGATCGTGTGATTTAACACTATTGGATTTCTTTATACGGGAATAAGTTGAAGTCGAAGGCCTATGGCAACAAGCCCACAAGCACACGTGTATTGACGGAGGAAATTCAACGCTGCATCAACGAAATTCGGCCACATTCTTGCAAAATGGTCATGGAAAATTTCGACAAAAGAGTGCGTATGTGTGCGCAAAGTCGTGTAGGCCATTTGTCTTATATATTATTCCATACATAACCCTATCCGGTGTACTTTACAATTCAATAAAAATATAAAAAATTTAAAGAAAAAAGATGTGTCTTTTTATTTAATTCAAATCTTGCTTTAACACGTTGCTATATCGAGTAATGCTCCATTTTAATTAACCCTAAACTATCAGCTGTCAAATGGATTTTTAATTGGGTTGCCAACCCTTGCACAGGGCACGAATGATGGCAAATTCAAATCTTGCGTTAATTTTGGGATACCCTTTGCATTTAAATCTTGGAATAATATTCCGATATTCTTGTCTACGAATTAGCAAGAATATTACTCAAACTGCTGCCTTTTATATCTCAGCATGTGTTTTTAAATTCTTCCAAATAAAATTAAGATGAAAACATTCATGCAAAAAGTAGTAGTTTTCGAGGGAGTGAGAAAATTTTCAGCTGGACTGCGTGAAAACTTCCCTTTTGAGTAGAATGTTGCTTTTATTAAACTACCTTTCATTTCGGAGATATTATGAATTATTTATATGCATTTTTAATTTTTTTTACAAAGACAATTGAAAAATTATACAAATTTATTCCAAATAGTATCAGAAGGTCTTAGATATAAGCCTTCGGCTGTGTGAAATATGATAAAAAAATTGACAAAGTCACACATGCATTACAAGAGTTTGATTATTGTTTTTAATTTTAATAAAAATTGTGTCAATCCTTTTAAACAAATTAATGGAAATGATAATTTCTATTATCATTAAAGATGTAATTCATTCCTTTCTATTTATATTATTACCTTTCAACTATAATTTTTGCTATAAAATGAGTCTTCTATTTTATAACCATGACATAGTTATAACATATTCAAAATTGTGAATATAAATATCAGAAACATTTTAATAAGTTGAAATTCTGAAGTATGTATTAAAGAAGTATTAACTTTTGACAATTGTGAAATGAAATTTTTTTTTTGAAGTCTCTCATTTCACACGTCGGAGGATAGATGAAAAATCTAACTCCGACTTCTAAAGCACCTTCATTTTGCAAAGTAACAAGATCATTGATAAATTATCAAGCATTACGAAATCGTCCTGATATTTCTGAGGCTTATAGAAATGGTCCATACACTTTTGTTCATAAGTGAGATTTTTCCTTCAAATTTTATTATTTTCGTTCAAACGTTGTTTCAATATGTTTAAGACCATTACTAGAATAACTACAATAATTATTATTTTGAAAGTTAAAACTTTACTCTGATTTGATTTGTTATTTTTAGTTTAATATTGTCTCACAATTTTCATCTTTACATTTACATGGCTAAAAGTAGTAATGAATCCATAACTTTTCTTAAAAATAATATAGAACTTAAGAAAAGGCTGATTGCATGTCTGGGTAAAAGCAGGCTATTTGAACGTAAAATTCTTCGTACTTAAACAACGATAGGGTTTTTTTGTAGTTATTAACTATACATTTTCTGTCTAAGTAACATTTAGCTAATTCAAAAATACTATAAAGTATGCTCTAAAAGAATATCTTTTTATATGTGTATTTGCTAATAAGCCGGTATAAGACAAGGGGACAAGGGTAATTACAATAATTTGGTAAAAAAACAGTTTGAGTGAAACGTACATATTTTTTTATTTAAATTTTATGCGTATGGACTTATTATAATTTGCCTAAAACATATCAATCTGATTTGAAGGTGCTATATAATTTTTGAATTAGCCAGGAACATTAAAAATGATTAATTTTTACAACAAACTAGATTTTTTAATCAGCCTACGACATGCACATCAGTTGCATGTAAATATTCTGTGGAGTGCCATTTGCCAGGAAATGAGACTTGAGCTTTACTGGCACAT
Organism: Argiope aurantia; assembly: GCA_026543865.1. NCBI lineage: Eukaryota > Metazoa > Arthropoda > Arachnida > Araneae > Araneidae > Argiope > Argiope aurantia. The sequence continues at coordinate 84,673 of JAPMOR010065636.1, forward strand.
TTAGCCAGTTCTAAAAAAATTGCGAAGTTTACACGAATTTTTCTGAAAATGCAAATCATTTCTAGTACTCAAAGTTAAAAACGTTAATTGATTTTTTTTAAAAACCACCCACGCATTTTTTTGAATTTTCGATCATGTTTATTTATGGAATTACTATCGTGTTAATACATATTTATCAAAAACTACTCGTCTCAAGTGATCAACTGGTACGCCTGGGATATTGGTTATATTAGTTTTGTGATAAATCGTTTAGATATAACTTCATGTCCATGATTCCGCCTTATTGTCTGACATTAAAGCTGTGTTATTTTAATTTTTTTAAGTTCTGTTTTATTGTGTATATGATCCTTTCTAATGGGGACAGTCCTATAACATTATAGCTCTATTTAAAATGTAAACATCCGGTTGATCGATATTCTAAATTTCGTGATATTAGAATATACATTTACCTGATATCTATTGAATATTTTATGATATTTTTAACTAAATTTCATGATATTTTTAACTTCACTTTTTTATTCGTCTTGTAAACTACACAGATATTGAATAGAACCCTTTGTCCTTAGCTTTAAACAATGGAAGAAAATCACGCGATTAAACAATGAAGGCGATTTGAATTTGAAAACAATGATGTAATCTATTGTTAGAAATTAAACAAAAAAAATATTTTTAAAACATTGCTAAAATTTATCAAAAATTCGCATGACTATTAAATTGGTATCATTAAAAAAACAATGTCTTATTTTTGAAACATGTGAATTTTTGAGCAATAATGCTTTCGAAGTTATAGCAAAAACATTCAGCTTAACTTTTAATTACTTAATTATTTTTAAAAAATCCCCGAGATGCACATTTTTATCCTCCAAATTATACATGTGTCACAGCTGTAGGTGAAATGGTCTGACCTGTAGAGAGCCAACACTCATACATTCATCTTTATTATTAATTTGAATAGATGGATGTTCATTAATCTCCAAATTCTGATTAATTATCTTAACTAAATCTTAACTAAAATTTGTTTATCGTGTACATGAATCTTTCTAATGTAGACAATTACAGAACATCTCAGCGCTATAAAAAACGTAAATATCCGGTGCAGATATCTTCTAGATTTCGTGATATATTTAACTACACTTTTTTATTTGTTTTGTAAACTACACAGACATTGAATGAAATCCTTCTTCTTTAGCTTTAAACATTATGAGAAAATCACGCCATTCAGTATTTGATAAAGCAAAAAAAAAAAAAAAAATGGTTTGAATTTCAGGGGGAAAGTGCAATCTATTGTTTGAATAAAAAAAAATTATTTAAAAGAAATTGCCAAAATTCAACTAAAATTTTCAAAACTATTAAATTAGAGTTATTAAAAAGACAATTTTTTAAATTTTAAAACCGAGTGAAATTCATTTTTGTGCAATAATGTTTTTGTAAGTTATCGCATAAAAACGCTTGAAATTCAGCTTATTTTTAATTAATTAAAAGTTTAAAAAACTCACTCCGAATTGCACATTCCCACTCAACAAGATATGCCTGCACTAAATTTGGTTGCTGTAGGTCTAATGATCTGGCCTGTAGAGCGTCTCTTTATACACAGACATTCATTTTTATTATTAGTTTAGATATAGCACATTTTTTTTTATTTTTGTCAAATTTAGAAAAAAAAGTTTTTTTTCATATAAAATCCATTTCCAATAATTGGAAAATTGAAATTCTTCCTTATAAAACTTAGTAGTAATTAATTTATAAATAACAAATGTTGAACTAAAAAGTTGATAAAACATTTAGATGGATTCAAAAAATAAAATCCTGGTCAAGGATTTTCTTTGGATTTGTAGATTCTAAACCCGTGGATTCTTTAAAAACGAACGAAACCATAGGCTCATCATTAACGAATTCGTGACTTATATTTATTAATTCATAGTTTGTTCAAATTCATAGGAACTATTACGCACTGATGTCATGACGTCATGCTTGATTAGCATGATGACGATATTTGTTTATAAATAATTTGTTTTTATTTGCTTATAAATAAGCTTATAAATGAAAAAAATATCTAGTAGTTTAAGCGCTTGTTTAACAATAAAAGTGTTCCATTGAACTGGACATACTGTTTAAGAGCTCTGGGAACATTTGCAACGAGTACTTTGAATAAAAGGAACATTTTGGTATGGTTATTTTTATTATTTTTCAATATTTCTTATTTTTATTTATTTTTTTTTATTTTAGACGTTGTTAATTCTTTTTAGTTTACATTTTTTAATTTGTATTTTTAGGTCTGAAAAGTAACATTTGCATTCTAATTTGATAATATTTCGGATTGTTTAATTGTGTTTTATTTTGAGCTTCATTGCTTGATACAATATTTATGTAATGGTTGTAATTGTATTTATTTATGTGTTCAAAGTCTCCATCTCCTGACGATAGTCAGACAACGCTGTGTGTAAACAGGGTCACTGTGGTAAATAAATAACCATTGAGAATCATTTTAATGTTAAATTGTTTGTTTATAAGAGCTACAAGCTATTTTTTTAAAAAAATCATTAAATTATCCGTTGTAAGTGACATACACAAAATCCAATGAGTCGAGCACAAACTAATAGTGAAGCGTTTCTCGTGCCAAAAAAATCCTAATTCTAATTATATAATGATGATTTTTTCATTTAAAGGGAAAGAATAGAATGTACACTAATTACTAATCAGAATTTCAATGTGTTGGCACTGAATCCATTAGGAGGAAAGTTGTAAATTATAGAATATTCAGATAATTGGAGGAGGAAAGAAGCGAATCCAAGTAAAGCTTATGAGAAAATTACTTCTCTGGTTTTCTGGTTATCTAATTTTTTTATTGAAATAACGATATTTTTATTATTAACTAAATGGTATCAGTAATTACAGGGAATTAATGAACTTACTTAAGGACATTATATCAATTAATTTAATACTATATTACTATATTTAATTATATCTTTTACAATAGCATACTGGAAATAGGCGCAATTTTATAATAATGGAAGCAACTTAAGAAATATGATAAATATATTGGTAAGTAGCTTTACATTATTACTTTACATTTGCTTTACATTATTTTCAGCTTTTCCTTAAATTGTCTTTCACTAGGAAAAGTTTCTCCTCCCAAACAGTACTCTAAATGACAATTAATAAATGAGAGTAGTAACTTCAATCAAAAGGATCATTGGTGCTGTAAAGAGCTAATAATCACTGAAAAGAAAAATCAGAACGTTAAAATACGAATACATGAATAAAATATATAATTATGTTCAATTATTTAAAAGCAAATATTAAAAAGCAAAATTTTAAATATAATTATAAAAATATCAATAATATTTTATTAATTTGTATATTTAATTAATAATATTTATAAATGGATAAAAATATTAATATACTCAATCTGAATGAAAATAGTAATAAGTATAAATCGACAATTTGTATGACTGTATATCATATAAACCTCATAAAATATAGTCAGAAAAAGTCAAGAATAGAAAGATATAAAAATACCCATGAATTCATAACAAAAATCATTTAAAAAGTTTCAAATTTTGAAGGAGATATTTAAAAAAATAAAACACTTGACTTAAATGAAGTTTTTTTTTATCCCGAATGTAGATTTGAATGCATGGAAATTTTTGCCATCCCCGAGATATATATTTTAAAGTATGAAATTACTTATGCCTGGTTTACACTCGGCCAGTTATAAGACGGCAAGTAAGGAGCGCATGCATAGAAAGAGACGGATTTATGCTTGTCACAACTTCATAAGATAGATTCAAGCATTCTATGCTTGTCTATAAATTGCCGTTTTGGTGTTCCTGAATTTCTCTTTTTCACTGCGTATCGTATGAAAATGATGGATATTTACACAAAGAAATATGGCAAAATAAAAAAAGTAAATATACTTAAAGTTGGAAAACTACAGAAAAGAAATGTGGAATAAAATTTTTAAAAAATACAAAACCTCGCATCAAAAAAGAACAAAGAGCAAAAAATGTCGGAATTAGTTTACGATAAAAGATCAATTTTTTCACGCCAAAAAAACAGCTGAATTCTTCAAACGCATGCGCAGTAAGAAAAAATACAATACAGCGGCTTGTAATTGTCCCGTCGGGACAATTACTTGCCGTCGGCCGAACAGCATTTTTCAGCCTTTCTACGCATGCGCTGTCTACTTGCCGTCTTATAACTGGCCGAGTGTAAACCCGGCATTAATCTACATAATCATAAAATATATTCTGAATATTTTAATTATAAGATCATAATAATAATCCTTTGAGTATAACTTTTTTTCCCTTCGAGAACAAGACGGAGACGTAAAGAATTCAAATTCTTATTTCAGATTATTTATATCACTAATTACATATTTGATTCCCCAAGAAACCCCAAAATTGCCATGATAGAATCGGCATTAGATTTGCGCTTCACTTGATTGATGTTTGCTTCTTGAAAAATGAATAAAACGGTTAGATGAATCAAAATTTTCAACCTCCAATCAGTAATGACTGCATTTCTATAGTCTAGTGATAATGTAAAGGATACTGAGAAAGTGCTTGATTGTGTTTTTTCGATAATTTTTCCACTCTTCTTCAGTTATGGACACCTATTCTGTTGATTAAAACTTATTATTCGGAACAAACTTGAACATGGCGTATTCATCTGTACGATACTAGTAGATTCATATTGCATCGCTTACAATAATTCTCTGCCGCGTCCTGGCATAGGGGTAGCGCGTCTTCCTGGATTCGAGTCCCGGTTCGGGTATGGTTGTTCTTGATCTGTTCTATGTGTGAATGTGCCCCCCCCCCTGTAAAAAGGGGTTGTGCAAGCGAATGGGATGCATGAGTGGGTAAGACGTACTCTTGGCCCTAGTTGGCGCTTCTAAAACAAAAGACGCTCCCTTGGCTTAAAATCGTTGAGACCGTCAGCGAGCTTGTCCATGGCAAGTGCCATTATAAAAAACAACAACAATAATTCTAAGAATATGTAAGCGATTTTCCTTTACAAATGATTGCAATAATAATTTATATCAATCATTCCTGGTGAATGTCTTAGTTTTTTTCAAGTAATGAAACAGCATGAAAAATTTCCAGAATTTGTATATATAGATGTTTCTTTATTCTCGTCCTGTTCCCTGAAGGTGATTCATGACGATTTTTTACAGCCCAGCTACTTTTTGAATGAATCGAATGTATTGATTCGACATGCCCACAATATTAATTGTATCCAATTCAAAATGTTCAATACTGATTGTCTCCAATTCAAAATGTTCAATATTGATTATCTCCAATTCAAAATGTCCACAGTATTGATTATCTCCAATTCAAAATGCTCAGTTTTAGGATCAAAGAGACAATCAAATTTTTAATTTAGATAGGCACTGCTCTTCTTTCTCACTCAAATTTAAAATGAGCCTGGAACTGAAGCTGTTAAAAAACTGCTCAACTCATTTTTAGATCTACATTTATATGGCTAGATCTATATTTACATTGCATCAATGTTTGAATTGCGATTATCAAATGAATTCATAAAAAAGAATAAGACTGTGTTTGCACTATTTTTTTCTTCTACGATTTAAGTTTTTTCAATATTATATAATAACGTAATTTACGTTTTTAAAGTGTTGAAATCTCGGGGCAAAAAACTTATTCATCATAGAATATCAAGAATAGGAAGAAAGAGGAGAAGAAACTAACACACTGTATTTCAAACTCGCCTAGAATTTCCCATTGTTTCTCGTATTTCAACAAATAACAGAAAATACAAAATGATAAAATGGATGCATATCAATATGTAAATTATTTACGTTAATCAGTATCAAAATATATATCAAACATCATATGCAGTAACTTCCTTAATGAAAATCATACACGCAAGAGAGAGTAAAATAATAAGGAATGAATATAATTCTCATATTACCTAAATAATTAAAACCGTTCTCCACAGCTCTACACCATAATATTGTTAATACAATACTTAATTATTCAAAAATATAGAAAATGTATATAAAAATATAGAAAATATCAGACAATATGATTACATATTCTCAGATCTTGCTTGCTAAAACCGAAGTAACAAAGAAAAACATTTCAATCAGTTAAAAGTATTAATGCAGTTCGTTTGTTTCTATAGACAGGCTTTAAATTTCTTCACTAGAGCTGGTATCGATTTCGTACTATTTTTTTTATTTTGATTCCTCACATAATATTAATTTAAATGAAATATTTAAACGAAACTGTTTTGAAAAAATAAACGTAACTTTTATCACTTTTGTGTGATTATTTTTTGATTCTCGTGTCTCTTGAAAAATAAACCAAGGTATAAAATAAGGAAATTAAAATCAACTATTAAACAGTCTATAGCAACAAATAAAAGAAATATGGGTTCAAATTCGTTTAAAAACATTATCGTCAGAAGAAAATTCTAAACTCTGTACAAAAATTCATTAATCATTTGTGCAATATGCTTGGTAATATACACGATATAGAAAATTTTTTTAAAAAAATACTACTGGTATTATATTTTCTGTCATAACAGTACCATAATCATTATTTAAATCTTGCAAATTAATGAAAAAGACATGAAATCCAACCCAAAATGCATAGGCATAGTGTTTTAAAATATACTTGGCAACAAGATAAAAAAATATTAAGAAAATCAAAGAATGAATTTTGATGTTTTTTTTTCGGATATCATATTTTTCTCTTCAATTTGTCCAATAAAGCCAATACTTGAGTATTCTTTACTGTGTTTAGAACTGTAAGCACACTATTTTACTGTATGTTCTACTCTATTAATGTCTTATTCAACGCTGCAGCAATAATTCTTCAAGTAATGCAATTTCGATGAGTTTTATCTAATAATTATTAATGTATTTTCGTAGAATTTTTCAAAGAATTGAAAAATATTCAAAAACCTCACTGACCTGCACAGTTTGAACATCTGAAAACTTGTCAAATACTAAATGTTCGGATTATCTTTTCTGTAATTTAAATGAAAGGAAACATATCTCAAGTTAAAAGAATTTCGTTTTTAATAAAACAACATAAAGAATTTTTCCCTTAGTATACTTGTGATAATAAGACAAGTATTTTTTGTGATGATGACGTAAACATAATGGAAGTCACAGCATTATATCAAATAATTTTAAAACTTATTTACGGTTGCCTCAAAAGAAGAGAAAAATAAAGTTCAAGACATTGGTTTAAGTTACAAAGTGCACATTGCCGATATTTAAACTCCCTCATTTTTTAATTATCTTAAAACCATGAGGAATTATGGTTATTATTTTATTATTTTGTATAAACATTATACCTTCCAATAATATTTTCCTTCATCAAATCAAAAATTCATAGCATTTCTATTTTTTGTATGCATACATGATTCATTTTTATTCAAAAACATTGAAGTCGATGCTTGCAACTCATGACGCATAACAGAGTCGAAAGGAAAAAAAATTACAAAAACGCTGCTTTGAACTGGCTTCAGTTAAAATTAGTTTCATTTATTTTCTACTTTTCGATTTTTTTCCTCTTTTTCACTTTTTTCTTCTCTTTTTTCCGTCCCAAACATAAAACATTTTTAAAAATCCTTTTTTTTTCTTTTTTTTTACGCTATCAATCTCTTTGAACTGTTTTTTTTTTCAATTATTTTTCATTTTTAACGAAAAAGTCCGAAAATATTCGTTATTAATAGAAATTATCTCAAAGATATTAAGAGACAATGAAACATTCTAACTTAAAAGCAATCTGTATATCATTTACATTAAAAAAATAAAGCATTTTTTCGGGGCAGAAAAATGTTGTAATATTTCCTTGCAATGGAAGTCGAAATAACTTCCGAAATATTTTTCCAGGTTAAATACAAAAAGTAAAAGAAGTTAAGAACCAATCAAATAAGTCGGTACTTGAATATTCGATTGAAATGCAAACATTGTGCTGAACTGGATCTCCAGAAATCCTTCAACTTTTTGTTAATTTTCAATTCAAATTTCTTTCAAATAAGCACGTGTTCCGCAAATAAGCACATGTTCCGCAAAGGCATCTTCTTCATTTAGACAAAGCTCATGTCCCTTTCTTTAAAATTATATCTTGTTTACTAAAGAAGCGATCCTATCTTCGAAGCTTTGTTTCAAATAAATAAATATTAAAAAAAAAGATCGAATAACATTTCATTTCACGTGTAGCATTGAGTTTCCTTGCACGTGTGTGCATAGCAGGTAATAAAGATCTCCAGGCTGTAAGAATCGTTCTATATAGTTTCATTTCAAACTCAGGAAATGCTTCATGACTTGAAGGAAACCAAATCTAAAAGAAATATATCTTAACTTCATACGTTAACTCTCCAATTTCGGAATTCTATAAATCATTATTTAGAAACAAAATTTGGAAATATTCCAAAATATTTTTGAAAGTAAGCGAATTGTTATTTAGATGCAACGCTATAAATGTATATCGTAACACTATAATAATAATAATAATAATAATAGCCTTGCCGGTAAAAAAAAATAGTCTTACTATTAAAAAATTATCTTACTTCCAATCTGTGTATATCTTAGAAACTCAAATGGAGGGATTTAAAAGGAAATTACAAAAGTGTCCTGAAAGGTCAAAAACAGAGAAACAAGTAATTTGTTGGAAAGAATTAGAACATGGAGTCATTTCATGCAAATCAGTACACAAAGCGTGTATCACTTCAGACAGCGACAATTCTGAACACTTATTTTAAGTACTCCAAAGGTATTTAGTGTTGTTGATATTACGGCGTACTGGCATGTTATATACGACTTATGTTATTCTCGAAATTGAGTTGTTATGCTGTTGTAAGCACGTATTCCATTCACTCTGTGCTGTGCATTTTATTTGGTGCTTCCTTTTCTCTTAATTCGTCGATAAAGAGGCACTTGTAATGGCTCCCTTTGAGTTTCCGACCACATATATTTACAACAACAATGGCTTGTTTCTGTATGCCAATTCTATTTTCAAAATTTGTGGGCGCCCTTTCTGATACCCTATATGTTAGGAGGGGAAAAAAGTAGAAGGAATCTTTAAGATTACCAGATAACGAAAATGATAATTTGCTTGATTAAAAAGTTGGAACTATCATCATAGCTCTGCATGGCCAAACAACTAAGCAATAAAGTCGATGCCCAAAAAATCATGTTTCATCAGAAAATCATGTCATCATCAAAAATTATTGTGTTTTCTCTATGTAAATCAGAAATTACCTGAACTTGACCATTCCCTCCAGAGTTAGACTAATTTCATGAAAGTAGAATAAGATACAAAAATTAAATTGAATAAAATACAGAAATTACAATAATTTTCAACACTTTAGAAGTGTTAGAAAATCTCATATAAAGTACTCTTCAATATCTTAGAAGAGTTCTCTATGTGAGATTTTCAATAAAGTTAAATATAATTTTTTATATTCTCTTTTAAAAATATCATCTTAATTCTGAGTTTCTTGCGCTTGCGATATATTAAATGTTGCCGACATGGCCACAAGAAAACTTTGGACACACTCTATAATGTCCATCATTCATTAAGTTATTTTATCATTTTAAAATCACAAATATGCGCCTTTTAAGAAAAATAAATTTGACAGATGAAAAAAATAGTGAAATCCTTTTTTCAAAATTTCCTTTATTTTTGAATCACACATTAAATTTTTTTTAATCACATAGTCATCCTTTTACTCAGATTATTTTTTAATATATGTAAGAGATATGAATTATATAGAAAACATGTTTAATCTTTTACAGTGATACGTACTCCAAAAATTTTGGTCCTGCAATCCACAACATTCCAAATTTTATCTGTAGAAATAGAAACGAGATTTGCTACAAGATCAAATTAAAAGGAATGTAAAACTCCTTTCTGCCTTTGCAATGAAGGTAGATTTTTTATTCAGGGACGTAAAGAAAAGTAAATTTCACTTTTCTGCCATTTCCATCTCTAATTTCATAATTTTGGAATCATAAGGATGAAATTAGATGAAAGAATGCAATTACAAGACGGTGTCACATAATTAGGTTAAAAAATAGTTAAAGTTAGATTCTGAAAATCATTTCTCAGTTCTTAACTTCTGAAGTATTGCGCCTATCGAAAATTTTTGAGCCCAAAAATTCTTATCTAGGAAACTGCTCGTCTGACAGGATTATCTTTCCCCTCTTCAATCCTAGTAAAGTTTTTGAGAAATGAAAATCTGAAACACCTCGATTTTTACCTTCTTCGTGCTGAAATACCTACCTACGAATTCAGTCTAGAATTACGCCTTCCCTAGTACGTTTGTATGACCCGCTCGTTCGAATCGAATTTCTGAACCCCTGTCATTAGAACCATCTTAAACCATGGGGTATCCAAACACTAAGTTCAGTTTTTATTGCAAAATCACTGCGTTCGTGATTTTGCACATGCACGCGCACTTAGCTGACTCATGGCAAACAGTAGAAGTCATTTTCAGACCTCTGAGTATTACATAAACTGCATGATGAGCATTTAAAATGCTTAAAAAATTAAATACCCGGCGATTTACGTTCAGCCATTCGCTTTCTTGGTGTTAATAACATAAAATGAATTGAACAACTGAAGCGATGCTTCAATAAAGGACGTGAACATTTTCAAGATGAAGAAAATAGTGGGCGTGATTCTCCAATTGATGATGATGTGCTTACAGAAGTTAAACAGAAGGGTAAAGAGAATCAAAGATTTAATATTATGACGCTGCCAATGCCTTTTCCTCACGTTTCCCGCTCACTTATTTATCATCGCAGGCAGCATCTTTCTATGACAAGGGCATACTAACTGCCAAGACAAATGCTTCAACTATGGTAACAGCTATGCTGAAAAATAGCCTAGGTATTGTATTTTATTATGCGTTGAAAGTGTTTTACAAATGATATTTCCTTTTTGCTAAAATTTCTTTAACGAAACTTAGTTTCCGGATACCCCTAGTAGTATTCCTAGAAGGAATCTACCTAAAATATCAAAGCGGCCTTGCAAAATTCTCTCTCACTGAATGGAATACATAATATCACTATAAAATATCCAACATAGATTATAAAATATATTGAAAATATAATTAAACGTTGGTTGTTTTATATTTTTAAGTGCTATCCTCGTGTGGTTCACATTAAATTAGCATTTTTTAATTTTTGAACAATTTATTTATTCTTTGCAGTTTTTATAAGTTGCAACTGCTTAAGTAATTTGCTTTGGTACAAAGTTTCGGAAGACATGTTTATTTTAAACCTGCCACTAAGTATACATTTGATGGCCATTTTAAGCATATTAGAATTATCTAACAAATATGGCGACTGAAGAGACATCTATAATAAAAATTTCTAAGTAATCTATTGTCTCTAGCCATGATGATTTGTGTTATATTTTGAGAAAATAGTGGTAGAATCTTGGCTTCCATAGCATTGTCAAGGTAAATAGCGAATATCTTTTTTTTCGCAGTTGCGGTTCGTTGCTGAATTAGTAGATGTAAACATAGAATGCCTTTTGATCGACGACAATTATGCTATTTATTTTTTGAATCTTTATTAGAAATTACATTTCTTAAACGATACTGGTTGCATATTTCAGAAACTAATGTGTTTATTCACATTTTCTAAAGATGTATTTTCTCACCTTTTAAAATAAATTTATACCTTCGTCTACTTTTTATCCGCTTTCTGTTTTACCAACTTAAATGGAATAAAATCCTCTAACTTAGAAAACTAGCAGAGTACCCTACGTTGATTGATCTTTTTCTTATCAGAATCTTGTGGGATTAAACGTAAATTGTTTATCACTATTATTTTATTGATAGAATATTACTCTAATTCTAATAATATAATCCAAAATTTTTTTTAATTTCCATTTGACAGGATGATACACTGCCTTTCTTATCTTTCTCGCATTCTTAAGCCAAAATTCTGGTCTTTCTTTAGAAAACTTTGCCATAATTTCATGCCGATAGTTCATTCATTACATATCTTTCAAAAAGTCACTTTCATCGTACTCGGAAGAAGGAAGTTAGAGTTCATTTACCCTTGTAGTATTTCAGTTGAACGAAGAAAAATATGATTAATAATTTTTAAACAAATTGAACAATTGAATTCTGAACAATTTGAAAATTTTTGTCAGATTATCAATTTATTGCATTTGTTTAATGTCTCTTGCATTGATCAAAAAGTAGGAATTAGAGATGATTTACCATTACATGAATTTTAGTTAGCCAAGGGGGAACATGCTAGCCGAATTTCATTAAATTTGGACCAGTCATTGAGAAGTTGTTATCGAACGATTGTTAATACACTTACACACATAGATGATATTAGTTTATAAAAAATATTGATGAAAAACTAGATTGTGCTTAACTCGCTAACTCTAGAAAAACAAGTATTATAATGTCGAAAAAAATTTCAATTTCTTTTATGTTTCTATAATTATTTTATTTGTTTATAAAGTTATATTTGTATGCTTTAACCATTTTGCTCAGCAGTGTAAAGCAACGTGAATAATATAACGAATAATGTATAAAATCCAACAACATAATAAATGAGAAATAAATTGCTGTTTATAATTTCATTTTCTCTCTTCAGCTTTTTTCACTCTTGCTTTGATTTGTATTTCCCAAAAGTTGAATTGAAACCAATAAAAGAAAATGGTTCAATCATCAACATCATTTCGCACATTCAAACTTCATTTTCTTCAATTTTGGCGTAATAGTGGTTTTTAGTATAAGCTTTATTTAGAATTCATTCCTGCTTCAGTTTGTACATGTTTTCCTCCATACGAAATTTGATGCCTGTGTTGGAAAGACTTTATAATTTGATTTCTGTTTAAAAATACATACTAAATTTCCTGTTTACAAGTATAACGTGATCATACGAACATTATGCCTTCTTTAAAAATTTCAACAACAAAAAAATCTGGTAACGTAGTTAAAAAATCTGCATTTTTTGCCATTTTCAAAAGCTTGGTAATTAAAAACTTTTTGAAACATTTATAGTAATAATTGAATAGATTTTTATTGAATTTATGCCGAAATACACGCCACAATGCAATAATAAATTCACTCTTCGCATACTGCAACACACAAAATGTCTTTTCTTGACGCATCACCATTTTCCTGTAAAAAAACAGCGACGTCGCTTTTGGTGAGATTATGTGAATGCATAAAATAAAAATTAGAATTTTCCTCAACTTAGTTATATATCGTATGCGTCACTGTCTATTATTGCTCATTAGAAATATATATTTTAAATCTTAGCTTTTGAATAACTTGTATATTTTTGTATTTTATAAATCTATTTTCTAACAGAATCATTTTCAATTTCTTCATAGCTGTTTCTACTATTCATTTACAAAATTTGTATCAATTTTTTTTTCTAATTTTGACGCATTTTTAAACTTATGATTCGTTAACTTAACTCATTTAACATGTTTGAATCTTTGCTTGCCCTGAATCTTCCTTCTAACCCTTTGCATTCTGAACTTCTGTTTCTATTTTCATACGCTGAAACTCATTCGTTATAACTTGTTTGCACAGTTCAGAAACGAGCACAAGTCGTAAGCAAAGTCTCTTTACATATGTAGATAAACCGAAGAAATCTAGAAAAAAAATTTCTCTCCTTATTTTTATTTTAAGAAGCATGATGGTAAACCTTTAGACATTTCTGGCCTTGTCCTGCCACATGTCATCACCAGAGTTTCATACTTTTAATTTTTCCCCCTACATACATATTGGTTTTACCTGTACCTAGATGGCAACATAATCTGAATATAAATACGTAAGCGCAAAATAATGTCACTTTATATGCATATTAATTATTAACCATGTCATTAATTAAATATAAATATTTAATTAATTATTATTTATTTATTATCAAGTTACTTTCTTTAAGTAATAACTTAGGCTCGAGAGAGTTAATTAAAAACTTATAAAAGCACTTACGAAATTTACATGGAAGGCTTTCAGCTGCACCACATATCTCAACTAATAATTAAAGAGAATATGTGTGTATGTGGGACTCTTTAAAGGATAAATCATTTAATCTAGAGCTACCAAATTTGACATAAATATACTTTTGAGGATGCGAATGTGCTTCTAAGAGCGATTTCATTGATATTTTAAATAAAATTTTAAATTAAAATTAAGAGAAATCTTCAGCTTCTCCGTAATGATTCCGTAAATATTATTACACAAAACTGATTTTTACCCTATTTCAAAATTTAGCAACTTATCTTCTTAATGATACCAGTTTTTGAGGTGAAATTTTTCCCTGAATTTTGACATTAAAAAATATTTTATGTTAATTTGCAATAATAGGTTTTATTGCCACATTGAAATTTAATTTTTAGTTGTTTCCTAAAATGATTAATTGCATGAAATTCTTCCACTGTTGAAATCTGGAAAAGAACTGTTCTGTTTATTGTCAGCATAGTTTACGTAAGGTATCAGGAAGTGAAATTACGTCAGCACAAAATATCACACGCAAGGACCATCTAGACACTTAAGTTTTTATAGTATTATGACGACCTGGGACTGGAATCTATTAGAAAGATTCATGCCCACAATAAACAGAATAGGTGTAAGGCTATTAAAATTACAGGTTTTAATATCTGTTACAATTTGATACTTAAGAATGCTTTATTGAGGGAATCCTGAACACCAAATTATGCATAAGAAATTTAAATGAAATTAAACATAATCATAATATTTTAAGCGAAGCAGCTTATTGTCAAAGCTGGCCTGATTTTAACATATTCTGACTTATTTTTCAGCAAATTTTGCTAAACTTGTTAACTTCATTTAATTTTAATTATTAAGCCTCTAATTGTTGCTCGATTATTTCAAATTTATAACTTTAAGGATAGAAAAAAAAATCAGTTTTTAAAATAAATAAGCCTAATATATTTGCATTTAAAGAAAACTCTCAAAAATTAACAGCATTTTATCCATAGAATTTTAAGCAAATATAAATAATCATGAATTATTTGCCATTGAAATGAACCGAAAAACGGAAACACCAATTCAACAACTTAGATAATTTAATAACATTTTATCATTTTCTTATATATAACTAGGCACCAGCATAATTAGATCTTTTTAAGAATATTTCTTTGCAAAGAATTATTAAT
>JAPMOR010065636.1:100218-133416 GCA_026543865.1 Argiope aurantia
GATTGACATGCGTCAGAAATCCCTATCAGAATCGTATTAATATATTAGCACTATGAAGAAATGTTTTCCCTATCAAAATCATAGGTTATATAAGACCAGGGATAAAATGTCCAAGAGCTTTTTCCTCATTCTTTTTCTGTGTCGTTTGGTGTGCTCATCGCTTGTACATATGCCTGCTTCTTAAAAATGAAATAAAACGACGTCGCGAAATAGCAATTCTCTTCACTGTCTCAAAATTGAATTCTGCTTCACAACAAATAATGTTACATATATATATATACCAATTTTGGTTATCGCAGTTGGGAGTATTAGCAGTTTTGATTGAAAACCCTATTATATTTAGGATATCTGTCATTTCAGTAAAATCAACCCTGAGTAGAAATATTGCATTAAATTTTATCTCAGTATAATTTTAATAATTCTTTCCCTTACATGTGATTGACATGCGTCAGAAATCCCTATCAGAATCATATTAATATATTAGCACTATGAAGAAATGTTTTCCCTATCAAAATCATAGGTTATATAAGACCAGGAATAAAATGTCCAAGATGTTACAAGATGTCCATATCATGTTGGAAGTGAAGCAACAATCATGTGATAAAAATTATATTTTACAGTGACTTTTTTATTAAGGTCTCGTTATAGAAACGAGGATTTTTTTTAAAGATTAGATATTAACACTTTATCAAGTGTGAAACAGACTCTTTTCGGTCACAAGAAAAATGATTAAAAATTGAATTTTATCATTTTGTTAAGCAGCAGAACTTTTTGTTTTAATAATTTTCTACTTTTCAATCCATTGCTATTCAAACGCACAACCAAGTGACACCACAATACCGAATCGAAATTTTTTTTAATTAATGGTCCTTGATAATTAAATTCTGAAAATATTAAAATAACATAATGTTATTGAGAACACAGAAGTGCACAGAATTTCAAACTTCTGCATCATCAGAGAGAAACCGAAAAAGACAAAAACACTCTTTACAAACACGAAATAATCTATATAAAAATATTTTAAAAGGAGAGAATTTCACAGTAATTATAACTATTATTGAATGTAAAAGTTTGAGTTAAACGAAATTAACGTTTTAAATAATTTTGAACATAATTATAGCTGCTTCAACAAAATGAATACAAAAATTAACACTTTTATATTTTTTAACTTGGAAGATAAGCTCTCTCATCAAATGGGTAGAAAAAAATTGCGTGCATGCAAATAATTTGTCTCTAGATGATTGTGATTAAATGTATAGATTAAGAAAATAAAAATATTTTTAAGTATCAACAATCTATAGCCAATCTCATGATACTTCAAAACGGTTTGTTTCAAATATCATACCAGAGATGTAGTCAACCTGTCATTATTATCAAATTTTAAATAGTGAAGTAAATACTAAACATTTCAAATATTTTTCACACATTATTTACTTTTTAAATTCGAGAATGTAACAATTCGTTTTTTGTCTTAAAAAATGCAGAAAAAATGTTTATGGATTGTACATTAATGTAGAAAAGAATATTACATCAAAGAATTCTTCTTTGGCTATCGTCAGGAAAAATAATAATGTAAAAGTACATTTTCTGCATGTTAATTCGTTTTTATGCTTTAAATATTTCATTAAAGTAGTTTTCAAAATTTGGAATATTTCCTTATCAGAAATTATTGAATTTGGAGAATTACACAATTAAAACTCAAATTATTTTGTGGTAGAAACATTTCATGCGTTAGTTTCAAAATTTATACATATTTTTAAAAATAATCCTAATAAATAATTATTTTTAATAAATAAATAAAAATAATAAAAATGATCCTAATAAAAATAATTTTCATTCTAATCATCCATTTAGCCAAAATTATCAATGGAAAAGTTTTCAAAATTATTAGAAAATAGCAGTGTTATTTATTTTATCGTAAGGTTATACAATGTATGACTCTTTTCACTTTCATTTGTATTGGAGTTAAAGTTAATTAATAAGAACTTTAGATTGAAAAAATGGCACTGTTGACAAAATATTAATCATTTAGTATTTGCATCTGTTATTTGAAAACATTTTTATTAACTTAACTTTTATTTATTAACTTTTTTAACCTATTTATTTAAACTTTTTTGAAGTATTATATTAAAAGCATTGCGTTTAAAGAAATTTATTTAAAATACTAAATTATATCTTCAGAAAAATTTAAATAGCGCTTTCTTGCAATACTGATGCATCCACAAAAAATTCCCTTCTGAAAAAGAAATTCATATTCATATTGAAAAAATAATTATTATTTTTCCCCTGCATAAAAAAGCAGTACGTATTCACAGTTGATCAAAAATTCAAAGTAAATATTGATTGCAACTCATCAAATTTAAGAAGCAGGAGGCTAATGACTTGATGATAGAGTCCCATCTTTCAGATTGGAAGTTGCAAGTTCAAATTAAGTCACAGAAGATCCTCTGTGTTTGTGGATCTGGTAGAAGTTAAACTAGTCAATATCTATCAATAATTCGTAAATTGGCGTAATGCAGATTTATCGATATAAAAAAACGGGTTAAATAATGCATAAAAATTGAAAAATATACGTCTCTCTTCAAAATGTCTCGTAAGATTTCAATTTTTCAATAATAGCTAAAACAAGCAACAATTTTTTTTTTTCATTAGCTTCAGTCGTTCATCTTAAAAGCATTTGGAAATTCCTGTGGGAACTTTGAAATCATTTTGTATCTTTTACTAAAAGTAGTTCAGAAAACTCAGAGATGAATTTCAAGCTTTTTCTGTTAGAGAATTTCTACGAACATATTTAAACGGGCATTGTTTCATAGGAATTCTACCTCATATCACATGTCATAGAATGTCCCCAATTCCTCAAGAAACTGGAAACACAATGCGAGCGTAAGATTACACAGTGTAACAATTGAAGGAGCGCTTGGAAAAAGGGTTATATGACGAATTTGTAACTTCAAAAGATTCATCATCTAACTCTTTCAAATGGTATTTTTCTTATACAAGCTTGTGACTTCAAACACTATTTATTTTCGCAACTAGCCATTGAAGGAATATAATTATGAGGACAGTTTTTTATACTGTAGAGTATCGAACGCAGTATAAGTATATAAATACACTTTGATACTGTGTCAAGTTATTGGTCAATGACAAGTGGAAACAATATTTTTGATACTGTGTCCACTTGTTATTGTTGTATCGAACTTGTTGCACGTAACTTTTAATGTTCATGGAACTGAGTTCTTGTGCTACTGTAAATTTGCATTTTTTTAAATATGCCTTGTGCATTTTATTTACTGCACCCTTTTACTTAATTCATGACAAAGATCTCCTTTGTAGTACCACCCTCTTGCTTTTCGGGTTCTATGTTCAATTGCAAAAGTACATATTTTCCGTATGCTACAAGATTTGTAGATGATCTGTTCGAACGTCCTGCAAAAAAATCCAAATCTATCCAAAGTTTCAAAGCTACACGGTGATTGCTTTAATTTCTTTTGGTAATACTAAGAAAAACAGTCACTAACACCCGCATCTTAACTTCCAGAGGTACATAAAATTCCCTTTCCTTAATTAACACGAGTCAAAGAAATCCCTAAAAAAATGTCTTAGTAAATGTGCTAAGGGAAAATTTCTTTTTACTTTTTTCTGGTATTCCGATGTATACAGACGTGTTTCATGGGTTCTCCCCGTGTGCAAACCCTGTCCCCTGTGGAAAAATAAATTTAAATTAATTCCAAATTTATCTTCTTATCAATCACTCCTCTGCAAATTTATGTTACATATACAGGGTGTCTCAAAAACCTTGACCGCGGCTTTTATTCCTGAAATATTGATAGTAGACATATACTGTAAATTACAAAGTTGAGTGATAAAAGGTGTAAATTGCTAAGAAATCAATTAAAGTTTTCAGAGGTTTAAACTTTAAAAAATACAAAATTTAAATTTTTATACGGACCCTGAACAAAGAAATTCCCAATGAGTAAAATGTGCCGCATCTTTTAATAAGATCATGTACGAAATTTCCGCATCTTATCATGAAAAGTCTCAAAGATATGAAACTACATAAATGCTGACTTAAACCTTTTCTATGTCTGGATATGAGTTCGCAAAAAGAAAAAATCATGTCGGATGTTCGTGTTTTAGGAGTCGTACACAAATTAACAAAGAAAGTAATGATTGAATAAATAAATAATAATTTTACTATTTATTGGTTTAAAAGTATTAAAAATGAGTAGAAATAACAACTTAAAAGAAAGATTACATAAGGAAAGATTACTTTAATGAAAGATTACATAAGATTTTTTACAAGTTCACTGACTGTGTCATTTTTAAGTTATATTCTGTAATTTATGATATAAAATTTTAAAGTATTTTTCAGGAAGCATTGATTTTAAAATTTGTATTTAAAACTAAAGATATGAAGCATATTTAATTTTCTTATGATGCATTCCTGCGTCGCGTCATCTGCACTAAAGCTGTAAATATTTGTATTTTAATTTGTGATTGATCTTTCTCCAACTTTGTTTTAAGATGTCTTTGAGAATTTTCATGATAAAATTCTGAAATTTTATACATGACCTTATTAGAGATGGGGCACAATTTACTCATTGCGAATTTTTTTTGTACGGGGTTCGTATAAAAATTTTAATTTTGTATTTTTTAAAATTTAATCCCCTGAAAATTTTAATCGATTTCATAATATTGCCGCATTGAAGAAAGACAGTCGAATCTCCATGGCCGAATGGTCATGGCACTGGTTTCATGATCAAGAGATTAAAAGTATATGTAAATATTTAATTCATTGATTTTATGTTTTCCTTTATTTCCTGTTCCAGAAGATACTGGACATTTCTTTAGTTTACCAGACAAGTGTTCTGGACTTTTCTTCCTGTCTCCAGAAGAGTATTCTGGAACTCTCTCTGCTTGAATAAAAGCAGAAGATTTGTCAGCTACTGTATTCTCAGTTCTGAGTTCACTTAATAAATTGGTTTAGCTCTACCTCTTGTGAATGTTCTTGAGTTCTAAACTATACTTCTACGTGACAATATTTTGAAACGCAACTTTATGACTTACAGTATATGTATGTCTACGATCAATATTTAAGGAATAAAAGTCGCGGTCAAGGTTTTTGAAACACCCTGCATAAAGCTGCTTAGTCAGTAACTGGGATAGAATTAAGCATCAACATCCCCAAGATGTGACAGATGAAAACATTTCAGTGAATCAACTCTCTCCGTGTAAAAGAAAAGAGAAATGCTAGTACCATTCATCATAAATTAAAGCAAACGGTATTACTTAAAAGATAATAAGATAAAAGTCTACAAGGCTAAAAGTTTTTAATGAGTAAAGGGTCCCTCTAAAATGAAAAGAATACTACTAAAAAATGTATTTTTGCCTATACATATAATCTGATTTAACAGAAAAAGTATTCACAGTATTGAGTTAAAATTTCGCATAACCGTATAAGATCATTTTGTTAATATTGGTCCATCTTGGTATTCAAGAAAAATTGAATTATCAGTTTGGGTTTAATTATATATCTTGTAAAAAATTCTTTAAAATCAAAGGTATCTATAGATTATGAGCAGATTTCTTAAATTTACTATAAGGAAAATATACCAATTTAATAATTATGCCATTTCTACCTAATGTAAATGAAAGTGTGTAATTTTATTTAAATGTTAAAAACTCAAAATTTCACTTTGAAAGAAGAAAGAAAGATCAATAAGAGTAAAATTTGCTGTTTGAACATAAATTTTGAAGCGGTTTTACAATTTGGATAAACAAAATGAGTTTACTCGAAAATTTGTATTTAGACCATATTTCAATACATAAGCAAAACATTGAGAAATTTTTAGTCAAATTTTTTAAAGGCTCTCATTTCCTTTTAAGAATGCATGTGCAAGGAACGAAGTCAAATCCGAATATTTCTTTGTGGTTTCAGGTTGTTTTTTCCAGAAAACAATCAAAATAATTGCGTGAAAATCCTAAAATATAAATATAATTATATAAACCTCAAAACCCCTTTTTATGACCTTAAAATAGCTGGAATCAACATCTCTTCACAATAATGCTTTGCAAATATTGTTATTGTACTCAATAATCTGGTAACCTTTGCTAATATCAAGTATAATTTTTTTGCTTTCCGGTGTTAAACTGTATTTGCAGTTTGATTTTAGTTGTTCCAAAATTCATACAACCCTTTAAGATTTTGCTCACTGTGTTTCTATTAACGCTTTGCCTTTCTAGAAAATTGCGAAGTGTTTGAAAACATGGAAAAGAGAACAATAGATCCTCAGCAAGCGGGGAAAGTAATACTCATTTGTATAAAGAATCCGAATAGTTCATTTAATAACTGGTAAACCATTGTTTGCAGAGAAGGAAAAACATACATTTAATAATCATTAGTACCAGATAGCAGGATAAAAGAATAACTTACAGAAAAATCTTACAACTCATAGGACATTATTTTTAAAGCGAGAAAACGATATTTTCTGATGGAGACTGTCTTTGTATACAAATAATTTATATCTACATTGAGCAGTTTCCAAACTATTTTTAAATTACATATATCTATTTTTGAATGATGTCAGTTGTGTTATGCATTATATTTTTGCAATATGAAATAAAATGTCTTCGAGATCACATTTTAAAAAATTTTAACAAGTAAGCAGTTTTAACTAAAAGTTGAAATTAAACTTTATACTCGTGTTTCCAAAATAAAATTGTAATATAGGAAAATTTGATAATGGGATGCTTACGAAATTCAGGGCTACAGGCTAAATACATTAAAGAAACTCAAATATTTGTCCCCACTTGTTTTTGTGCTTCATTTTCTTTTTTAATGATGATAAATTAAGTAATTATTAGTGGTTTTGATTGTAAAGGAATAAAAACAATTTACAATCCAGTCATTCCAATGGGAAAAGTTGAATAGGTTTTCTCCGACTCTTAAAAGATACATCGAAATTAATGGGTAAATGGGTGTTAAAAAAAACTTTAAAATTCATAACAGGATTTAATTTGAACTTTTTTCACATAAAAAACTATGTGTAAAGTTAATTTCTAGAAAATTGCTCCCCTGTAAAAGCGTTGTAGGGAATTGAAACAGCTTAACTTAAAAGCATGTGACTTTCTGCATTAGTTCATAATTAAATTTTTGCCAAAAAAAAAAAACACTTGGATTTTTAAGTTTATTTGGAATGTCTTTTACAAGTTTCCAAAATAAAGATAGATAGTTTTTTAATCGAAATTTTCTATTACCACATTATTGGTATTTGTTAAAAGAAAGGGTATTAACATAGATTCATGAGAGTGAATGCCATAATAAAATATTTCTCTATAAGAAAAGTGAAAGGCATTTTTGGGGCATTTTATTGTAAATCCGGACAAAGGAAAAACATATTTCAAAATTTTGAAAAAGGTATGCCGACAAAAAAATTCATTACATTTTTTTTCGTACATAAAAAAGTGCATTGAATACATTTTTACCATAAAATTTAAAGATTATACATACATTTATGCATTTATTATAAATTGAAAGAACATATTAAACAATTGATAAGAATTCCCAGATAACGAGGTCTGACGAGGACTCATAACTATGCCTCCCACATACTCATCGTAATTTTATGTGGCAAATAAATGAAATTAAGGCATTCAGTTGTAGAACAAATAAAATATGAAGGAAAGGTGCCAAAAATTATTACAATCAACTAAACAGCATTTCAGTTAGATGTCTACATTATACTTTAACAGACAATTGAGCCAAATGTGAAGATTGTGTGTTATTTCCATAAGCATTAAATGAACTTAGCTTAAAACATCAAATTAAAATTTCCAATTAAAACACAAGGCGTTGTAAATAAGTGTATTTCTTTCCGATCAGGTAATACGAAAACATACATGAAAGTAAAACAAAATATCGAAAAATTCCGTGATTTTTTTTTCTATGTAGTTTAGTTTATATAAAGCTATTATATATATTTTTATATCTTATTAAGCCATTAACTCCATTTTTTTTTAATTTTTCACCGGATTGCTAAGCCAGTAAATGCTGTTAACCGTATAATTTTATTCAAATTACTTTCTGTTTTGAAAATATTTTGTACTTTTGAAAAGGGGTATCGTTATAAAATGTTTAATGAAATCCTTTCAATGAAAAAAAGACTGACCAAGAAGCAGGTCGTTACTATAACTTCTAAATTGCATGTTTATGTACAGTATTTTATTATGATATAAAAACCAAACCAAAAATATTTTGATTTAAATTTGACAATTCTGATCCTTACAGACGAATTTCAATTTTTTCGCTTGTTGCAAAAAAATGAAGCACAGAATACACACTTTTCTGCTACACACAATATTGATTGATATATAGAGAATGAAATTAAACTGCCAGGCGTAGCAAATATATTTTTGGTGCCGAGTAGTAGACGTAAAATTCCTATACCCCTATTGAGGATCATGACAGCTAATGGGTTAATTTACTTTGACCGCATTAAGCACTCCCTTAAATAGTTCGCAAAAATTTGTTTGCCAAACTCTTACTTACCTCATATACAATTCTTTATTACATTTAAATCTAATTATTCGAAAGTATCTAAAAAAAGAACTATTAACAAAAACATAAAAAAGACAATTAAGAGTATAAAGATAGGAACTAATTAAAATCTATGTACGTATAACACATAGATGTCTTAATTTTATATCATTTATTTATTTTTTAATTGTAATTTTAAGATTATAGCGCTTTTTTCGCATTAGTATTATCAATACCGTCCATTCGTATTAAAAGGCGTATATAATATGAGTTCTAAAAACGAGGCATTTGTTTTATACTTGTGCCTTACATACGCATGAAAGACAATAGCTTAAAAAATTCGTATTGTTTCTTTCTTTTGTTTTAATTTGTTATATTCTTTTATTGGAGATTTTTGGAGATAATGAATGTGTATATCTTTACAAGGAAAAGCTTGTAGTTGCACAATTAAATAATTGTCCTGATACTATTTATATCTATAATTATATAAAGCTCAATGTGTGGGTGTGTGTTGGCTCTCTACAGGTCAGACCGTTTGACCTACAGCTACGAAATTTGGTACATGTATACCTTGGAGGTTGGAAATGTACACCTGGGGTCCCATTTTTTAAAATTTTAATTAGAAGCTTAATTATTAATTAAAAACTAACTTTCCAGTCGAAATTTTTTTTTCATTTTCCTCACCGCCAAATGAGTAAGGCTTCAGATTTTTTCCAACGCTAACCAGGCTAGGCTTAAGATTTTTCGGCCGATTATTTCAAATGATTCTGATTATTTTCTTAATCTTTGATGCATTTAAAATTAAACATTGTTAATTAATCGATCTTTCAGATTCATTCTGAAGTACTTTTGAATTAAAATAAAACAGAATAAAGGAAATTAAAAATTTCTAATCTGCATAGCGTTACCCCAACTGGCGTAGAAAAATTCATGCATTTGCGTTACCGTTATTACATGCATGCACATTGTGTTCTGATTGTTGACAAAAATTTTCAACGGATGGTGTCTTGATTTAAATTATTTTTAGGTTAGTTGTGTGCTTTTGTAATTAAATTGTATTTATGTTAGTTATATATATTTTTTGTATATGCTTATAGTTTTAAGCACATCGGTTTTTAAGTAGATTTTTAACCTGTTTTCAACCGACTATTTTAAACGATTACGTTTATTTTCTGAGTGTTTGATGCATTTAAAATTAAACATTGTTAATTAATCGATCTGCTCATGATGAATCTGAGAACGTTTTGTTGACAAATTCTTGAGATATTACACAAATTAAGAAATATATTCTTTAGTGCCCATAAGTTTTAAATGCTCAGTGACTCTGTTTTCAGTAATCATATTATTAAAAAAAAATGCTTTGTTTTAGTAAAAAATATTATTATATTAATTGCAGATAAATCATTTCCACTTTAATTTAAAGCATACATTCTACAGGAGCTAACAGAAAATTGAAGAGATACATATTACGTTATGGCTGAAGGCTTTTATAATATTATGAGTGAATTATATGACTATCAAAATTTGAAGTTTTAAAATATTTTGATGAAGAAGCTATTAAAGTAGAAATTACATAAAATATTTAATTATTAAAATTTTGATGAAGCATTAAGATTGGCGAACCGGCTAGTCACCAAAGGTGGCTAGTATATATATATAGCAAAGCCTCGGCATATAATATAGAATCATATTTTTTTCTCCTCTCAGCCAATTTAATAAAAATAGAACTTATTGAACTATTTGGGTAGTATAAATAAAATAATACACACTGAGAAATAGTTATTCACATATTCAGAGGAGAATATTGGAAAAGAAAATCTCTTCATTTATAGATAAAGTTAAGTTGAGTGAAGAAATTTATTGTGACTCAAAAATTTGGAAATTTTTAACTTTAACTTTGACTGTAACTTAATTTTATAGAAAAAAAAAATAGTAACAGAAAAACTTCGAAACTTTTTCAAAAGTTTTTGTGAAAACAAACAGTTAAGTGTTATTTCGTTTCAGTTAGTTGTAGGGCTAATTATCACTTAAATGAATTTTCATTAATAAAATGTTTCCTTCTGAGTAACTTTGAAGGTCAAATAAATATTTTAAAAAAACACCTTCACAATAAATTTTCTATTATAAATAGACCACCATGGTCTAGTAATAATAGGCCGGAGGTTTTGCTGGTTCAAATCCCGATTATATTTAAGGTCAATCGTGTATGCAGGGCTTGTACGCTTTAAATCTGACGTTGTGGTCCAAATGACCTCTCATTTTTGTGGAACGGATATTTGGAGAAATAGGTGTCATCCCATGTGTCGTCTCCGTCATCCGACGGAAGTTCAAAATTACTGTTTTCGACTCAAAACAGTTCTAATATTGCTTTGAAACGGAACTTTAATATGACTACTAAACCAAACTGTATTTTAAACATAGTCCATATAGTCGGATTGGTTAGTGAGCAGGACATATTTATCGTTTTATTATCAGTCACAAGGTATTTCATGCAGTCGGGAGGGAAATATATATGTGCTATGCGAACATTGGTGATTTTTAATGATAGGAATTCAAGATTATTCATTTCAGAAATAAAGAAAAGATGAGTAATTTTTTTATAGATGGAGGTTAAGTCATACTTCTGACTCTCCGACCCGCCAAGAAGGCACACGGATTTGAACCATAAAACTGAATGACCGGATCGCCGCAACAGCAAAACTGGCGGGAACTGTGGTTGAGTCCTAAAAGCTATCACCGGCCACGGTACAACCCTTCCCGAAGGAAGTACGCCCCGTCATTGATGGGAGGAATCAGATACCCCACATATTTGTGTACTCTCCAGGGTGGAGAGATCCAACCACCATGCCGGAAGCATCTCATCCTCATTACGAGGTGCCCCCCGGGAGTTAGGTGCAAATTTTAAGCATTACAATAATGAAAAGAATTATGTTATTACTTATTATTTCAATTATATTTCATAGTTTTTAATGTCGATATTAAATAAAGTTGCAAATAAATTCATATAGTTTCTTAGTACCATTTGAATTGTTGTCTTTCTCTAAATACGATAAAAATCCGTTTCGTTATATGTTAGATAAAACAAAGACCTGTTTCGCGAATTCAGTAATGTTCGATCACTTAAAAGTCCCTATAAAAAGCTTTAAAAAAATATGTTCAACACTGTTCTTTGATGAAGCCCAATTACGAATTTCAGTCGAAAAAATAAAGGAACTTTAATTTGCCACGAAGAGAACTAATTTCTAAGAAAAGGAATTCAGATGACTGTCCTCTTTTTTGCACTTTTGTTATTTATTTGTATCATTAAATTTGTATTTCCTGTGCCGATTCCCTCCCTCTCTTTAAATATGCTCTTCATATTCCATCAAATTAAGTTCTGTAATCAAATATTTTCCCATGGAATAAAAATGTAGTCGACATATTGTTTAAAATGTAATTTACTTTAGATTTTTAACTGGAAAACTTCGTTTTTTGATATATCAGAATTTTTTAATAAATACATTTTTCTTATAGATAAAGCATAAGCAAATTGATACGGTGTCTTTTTCCAAGTTTCGGGTTCAAAGAGCTCGGATTTCGAGACCTGATTCCTCCCAGGATCTTCCATATACATGAATTAGCTCATGATGCCTCATTGGTCAAGAATTTTCACTTTGATGTGTTCATGAAGTTTACAAACTGAGATGACAACATCGATTTTGTCTACAGAACCTGAACAATGGTTTGCACTCTTATGAGATTCGTCCTCATGTATATTTCCTTCTAGCTGTTTTAAAAAATCAAACTGTAGATAAAATTTAGTATTCTTGAGATAACTACAAGTCTCATTCACATGCATCATAATTATGTTGTTGTTGCTTCTAATGGCACTTGTCATAGACTGACTTTAAAAGTAAGTGATTTTAAGCCAAGGGTGCGCCTCTTTTTTTTATTAGCGCCATCTAGGGCCAAGAGTACGACTTAGCTACACACATGTCACAAACCCTGAGGTGGACTTCATTCACGCATCTCGTTCACTCATCCACATATCGCAATTTAGACCTGAATCAGAGAACGTTCACCCCTGATCCAGTACTCCCAGTGGTATTACTCTCGGCATGGAGGACTTTGTGACCAAGACAGATTTATACGTCTCACACACACACACACACACGAAGAGTCTTCGGGAGGCGGGTTCGAACTTAAACCAAGTGACGCGAAACCAACGCCCTACCAACCAGCCTATCTCGACCTCATAATTGTGAACAATGGGAGTGATCACTCCAAAACTTTCTTGTATACTTTCTAATAAAGGTGTTATCCGCCAACCCCAGCAAAAAGTGTGGATTGGGTAAGGTAGAGAAACTCTTGCATGGCATTAGTGTACAATAGTCAAAAAATATTAACATTTGGCGTGAATTTAACATTTTTACTGAATCTATCGTGGGAACCTTGGCATGTATTTTTAGTGATTAATCCCTGGCATGCAGTTAATAGTATCTGAAAATCGAATTTTTGTTTTAGACGCGATTTATAACAGACAATTAAGACCAAAGTTTGACATAGAGCTATAATGTAGTCACAAAATCATATACCAGATTTAATATATTTAAGTCATTGTGCTTTTGAGCTATCACTTTTATATGCTCCTGAAAGTACAGACCGACAGACAATTAATCCCTTTTTGATTTAGTTCAAAATTTGATAGATGTCTACACTATAAATGTTAAATTTATGTACCGAATTTTATCCATGTATTTCCTTCGTGTGTTACCGTGTTAACATCATTCGAAGGCCGGGATAGCCTGGTTGGTAGGACGTTAGATTCGCATCCCTTGGGTTGCGAGCTCCGACCCCTCCGGCCGAAAATTCTTCGTGTGTGTATGTGTGTGTGGTGGCTGGCGCACGTATAAATCTACGGTGGTCACAAAATCCTCCGTGTCGGGCGTAATACCACTGTGGGTACTGGATCAGGGGTGATCGTTCTCTGATGCAGGTCTAAATTACTATCTGCGGATAAGTGAATGAAATAAATGAATGAAGTCTGCCTCGTAGAAAGGGTTGGGACGTGTGTGTAGCTGAGTCGTACTCTTGGTCCTATATGGCGCTACTGACAAACCATTGACGCAGTCTTGGCTTTAAATCCCTGACTTCTAAAGTCAGTGGGCCTGTTTATGACAAGTGCCATTAGAAACAACAACAACATAACTCAAACAGCTAGACTCACATACTTTCTCTTCACGGATGAATTTTTACAAAATATGATAGAAATTTACAAATGCATATTAAAATAATTTACCAAATGTCATCTTTCCAGCTCTAAGTCATTTTTGAGTAATCGTGTTAAGGCTACTCCAACATATAGAAACCTGAGTGAGCTTGGAGTTCAATGGATTCAAGCAAGTGCAGAATTTTTCACAGAATCCAGTCTTGAACTCATAGTCTTACTGATCCTGATCTTTAAACCTAATCTCTGCCACTAAGTTAGGTAACCATTGGCCACAAATTTAGACATTGAGTTCTACGATATCTCAACCTTTACTCGCTTATGGAGAAGTACACTCTTCTTCTTTCTTGGCGAAGATGGGAATGTTACCTGCTTTGATTTTCTACGTCTTTGTAATGGTTTTCTTCCTTTTTTAGCAGTACTTGAATAGCTTGCCTCTTGATCTGGTTAAAAAAAATTCCAAGTGTGTTAAAAAAATATATGCATTTAATTAAAAAAATTTGCAGATAATCCACAGAAATGAAAATTCAAAATAAGATTTTATTATTCAAGTCTTCACACATATATTTAATGAAATAAGAATTATTAAAAGTTAAGATAATGTTAGATACAGTTTTAGGTTATCTAATCCATGACCGATTTTTATAAAATAAAGCCCGCAAAGTTCACCGATAAAGTGTTCAAAATAGAAAGAGAGCGTGGGAAGCGCGATTACAGTTTTTGTGTAAGTAAAAGGGGATTTCATCTCATTTTTGCTATGATCAGCGACTTTTCTGGATGTTATTTGTTCTGTAACGAATTGATGTCAGACTGTTAAAGTTGCGGATAACAAATTTTCAAAGGAAAGGATAAAAAAAGTAGATAAATATAGTCTTTTTATCCTGCCTTCTCACCCATATTACCAGAGCTGCTATTAGACCAAAATCCAAAATCCTAGGACAAACGGATTTATAAATGATTCAGTGTTACAAGAAAATCTGGTATTTAGACGTTTCTTTTGGCTTTATGCTTAAAGTACTCGAAAAACAAATATTGAATGAAAATTGCATAGAAATTACTGATTCAAACTAAAGATATGGTCTCTACGAAACTTTCTCGCACACTCTTTAATAAAACCCTTCCATCCATCTGAAAGAAATTGCGAACTTTGGGCAGGGCAGTGAACGTCACGAGTGTTCAGGATTTTATCCCAGAGTTCTAGATCTGACAGTTTTGTGCTTCATAGTATAATGAAGAAAACAAAATATGTAATTTATAGACTTAAAAAAAAAGCTGCTAAAAGACAAATTTGATTCAGCATTACAATTTTAGTAACAAAATTACCTACACAGTTTCCTTGATTCAAATCATTGCGTTTTTGAGTTATCGTGTTTACATGTGTGAAAAAATGTAGGCTGACAGGCAGTAAACTCTTTGGTTCAAAATTTGATTCAAATCTAAACTTCAGATGTAAACCTGTGCACCAACTTTTATTACAGTCTAATTCTTTATGTTTTCTAGTAATCATAATCACTTGTACTTTGGTACACGTTCAATTTTCTAGTAGTTTCATATTAAATACATTCCAGTGATTAATCGTCAAAATAAATTAATTAATTAAACGTCGAAAATCGCTCGCTAATAAGCTCTTTCGCATCTATTGTTCAGTGACGGCATGCAGCTAATAATGCACTATTGCATTTATCAACAAGCGAAAAGGTTTTGGAAAGTCGCTTTCCACAGGTTTATAAGTACCGCACTACGATGGATTTATATTTTCGCAATAATAACCATTTTATTGTTGATTTTGGCAAAATAAATCCATTGAAATCCTCATATATTTATTGAAATCTAAAATAAAAACTTTTGACTCTTATATATCAAAATTTATACTTTTTTATATGTTAATTTTTTTAAAAAAATGTGGAATAAAAGATACGCTAAATATGAGCTCATATGTAAAAAAATAAGGAATAAAAAGATACACTAAATATGAGCTCATATGTAAAAGTGGGGAATAAAAAGATCCGCTAAATATGAGCTCATATATAAACCATAATCTTATAAAAAAAAACTTTCTTTCATGAAACTCTGTTTCTTTCAGTAAACAGATATCGCAGAATCAGTCGAAATAAACAATTATCGCCATCTAATCTGACTCCTCGAATCAGGGAAGTTCCTCCAACCTACGTCCAACAGAAATCAGTCAGAGCATTGACCTTATTATTGCTAGTTCACTGCCAAGGTAAACAGGACGTATAACGAACAAGCCCCCTGCTGTCTCATGGAAGGAAACGTGCGCCAGCAGTTTCACTCAATTTCATTTCAACTCTCGCTTCATTGATGAGCTCAAATCAACGGGATTCGTTGAAATTAAACAGGGGAAAAAATGTGCGTGATTACTGTTACGGTCATTTTGTTCTTACTTCATGGAAGTTATGTTTAGAAATTTTGGTGTGATTTTAAACATAAAGTTTTTTTTTCCTCGTTTCATTTTATTTATCCTTAGGGATTCTCATTTATCATTTCTTTTCATCTTTATCGAAGATATAAAATGCATATCTTATTAAAATATGAACCCGTAGTAAAATGTTTTAAATTCTTATTTTTGAAAGATGCCTTAATTTATACTTCGAAACGAAATTGGGTTATACATTTTTAAAGTGTAGTATTATAGTAGTCTCTCTATAATCTGGTCCTTCGGCAATCCATTACCCCCAGATTTACAGGTGGGCGAATGGTGAGAATTAAAAGGAAAACATACCAATGCCATTGACCTTAGAGTGACCTAAAGCTTGCTGCTCAGATTTTGAAGTGTATTTTGTATTATATATAGTATAAATAACTGTATATTGTAATAATATTTTGAAAAACAAACATAGGTTTCGCTATTAAAAAGTGTTTTTTTAATGAATCTTAACTAATTCAGCTATTTCGTTCATTCATTTAAAGTTTATTCTGATATTTGAGTTAACCTGACAATCCTGTGATCTGATATCTGTTGGATTAGTGACTGATTGTTCCATTAAAATTTATCATTAAATTATCGTATTGAACTGATCGTTTTATTTACAGCTCTGAAACACATAAATCTTTTACTTTCTCGTATATAAAGAGAAAGTATATATCTCGAGTATATGATGAATATCAAAGTTTCAGTCTCCCTGAGTCCAAAAACTATATTTTTGTAACTATGCCTGTATGTTTATAAACCCAATAACTCACAAAAGATTTGAACTAAAGGGATACAATTTGGTACATGGACTACTACTGCCATCAAATCTTGAAATCCATTCAGAGGAAGCCTGTCTGTTCATCTTTCAGAGTGTAAGCAGCACAATAACAAGAAAAAAAACGTAAAGAGCTAGATAAATAAAATTTGGCATATAATTTTAGCATCTAAAATATATGCCAAATCCGTAAAGATAATATCTAAATATATGTAGAGATAGATAAATATCTAAATATATGCCAAATCCGAATCAAATTTGGAACCAAATCTGTCAAGGGTTGACCGTCTATCGATCTGAGCTTTGACAAACATGTAAATGCTATTATTCAAAAATTCAGGAACTTAAATAGATGAAATCTATTTCGTTATCTTAGTACTGCATTTGTTATTGTTGCCCGATTTTGGCTTCATTTGGTTGGAAAAATTGTCCACAATACATACTTGTTTTTGCATATTAATTGAATGTTAGCGATTAATGCCAAAGATTGCAAGCTGGATTCACGGCAAAGACCCACATTTCCAAATTGCTGTCCACTAATGCCACACAAGTAATATACTAGTACCGATTTTCTTAACTATACTACAAAACACATATCTCTCATGTGTGGGATTAAAAGTCTGAGTACTCGTAGCATACACAGCATTGCCCAAGGTCCACAATTTTATGCAGGGTAAGGGAGGAGAACTTTACTAGACACTATACGAAATAGTTGGGAGACCATTCCTGCCGGTGATAGAAATTTTCAGTTATTAGGAATACTCTTATGTGTATTGTTACGTATACTATTATGAACATCTAGAGGTATTAAAGCCTCAAATCATAAATATTCTAGTAGTTGTCTACATAACTCGGAATGTAGAAAATAATATGCTGTAGTATAACTTTTCTGTAGAATGAAAATGCTCCTCCTGTAGAATGAAAATTACTGGCATAAGATTATATTATAACGCATTATCAATCAGTGGGACTAATGTACACATTCACTGGAATTATTCCGGAATCTGAAGCCAGTTTAAAAGCGTTGCGATATTCTAAAAGAATATTTTATACAAGTAATCGCTTTTTCTATTCTCTCATACGAAGTGTGCAAAGATAATATAATCCTATCGTCAAAAAATTAAATCTAGAGCTTTTGATAAATACTAAACATCAAATTTTCCTGAATCTTAAAAACTCATTTTTTGGAATCACGTCTATGGGTGAATATAATCACTCAAAAACGCTTTGACCTTAGCTGGGTGAAATTTGATGTGAGGTCGTAATCCAATTTTTTAGATTTCTACAAGATTCTGGACGGTGTTCATCCAGAGGAAGTCTGTCTGTCGAATATAAGTGAACGCGATCATAATAAAACGTAAAGAGCTAGATGGAAAAAAATTGTAGTGTAGAAGTTTATCACCTGAAATGTAGATCTATATCGAATTTATAGAATTTTGAACAACATCCCTCAAACTTTTGACCTCCTATTCGTCTATATATTTAACTGTATGTAACAGCAATACCTCAAAAACGTAACTTAATAACTTAAGAAAATCAAATTTTGTATGTAATTCTGTTCCTGAAATTGCAGATTTGTACCAGATTTTACTTCCAATTGATCGAAAAGAAGGCTACTAAAATGCATACTTTTTTTTCTTCTCTATACAATGAAGCACAAAATGCCCAAGCGCGCCGAGCTCATTCTACAAGAGGGTAAAAAGGAAGTGGTAAGGCCTTCTCGTGTGTTGTCACATTCCCGTTCTTGTTCCTCCATTCCGAAGTAATAAAAATCTGAGTACTCGCACGGTTTTGCACAGGATCCAAAATTTTCAGGTTGAATTGCAGTGGAATTCATCGCCTGTGCGAATAAATATGCAACCAAGTTTAAAGGACACCACTCTCGCTATTCATTTAAATTGAATACTCTCCAACATACAATAAAACTGAACCACCGATATCAATAGCTGCAGCTACAGATGTGTGTCATTCTACAACAAAATATGATTTTATGTGGTTAGTTTATTCAGCAACCTTTTTTTTTTTTAATTTTCTTACGAACGGAGTAAACAGAGAAAATATTTTAATCGTGAAAAAATTCGAAATTGAAATTCCGATGCATTTTCACATTTTAGACCTCCCGTATTCAGAAAACACGATTTTTTAAAATTATGACTATCTGTAAATACAGAAGCTAAAAAATGTACCAAGCCTTTAAACTGAAATTTGATATATGATTTTTACAACAAAATTGTAAATTTTTAACAAATTTTCGATAAATCCTGTCAAATAGAAATCACTTTGTCTGCATACATATAACAACTCAAGACCGCAACGAGCTAAATGGACGCAATGTTGCGAATAGTTTTATCTACAGAACCGTAGATGTGAATCATATTTGTCAAAATGTGGACTAAATTGTCTATTCTGTGAACGCGATTGCTCAAAATAATAAATGAAATTTGATAAGCATGATTTTGAGATGGTAAATCGGTATTAAGTTAAAGACCTAATCATACAAATTTCAAAAGCGCCTATTCCGGTTTCTTCACTGCACTGTAATACTAAACAGAGAACATGTCTGCGTCCTGGCATTGGGGAAGCGCATCTTCCCCTTGATCTGGGCTTCCTGGGTTCGAGTCCCGGTACGGGCATGGTTGTTCTTCATCTGTTCTATCTGTGTGATGAGTGAATGTGCCCCACTGTATAAAGGGGTTGTGCAAGCGAATCTGATGCGTTAACAGCTAAGACGTAGTCTTGGCCCTAGTTGGCGCTACTAAAACAAGAGACGCTCCCTTGGCTCAAAATCGTCAGCAAACTTGTCCATGGCAAGTGCCATTATAAACAACAACAGAAAACATGCTATATTGTGTACTTATATGAGAGAATGAAGAGAAGGCTATTTTTTCTGGTTTGCTACTTGAAAGTATGAGTTGCAGCTGCGGTAAGAAGGTTCCAAATTTATTTTTTATATTGTTTAATTACTCATTGTTGGTGATATGTCCACAATGAAATGTTTTATTTTAACTAATCTTTTTATCAGCACTGCTAGAAACAGAGCAAAACAATTAATTGTATATTAAAGAGGTTATTACATTATGCATAATACAAAATGAAA
This sequence comes from Argiope aurantia, assembly GCA_026543865.1. NCBI lineage: Eukaryota > Metazoa > Arthropoda > Arachnida > Araneae > Araneidae > Argiope > Argiope aurantia. The sequence continues at coordinate 120,267 of JAPMOR010065636.1, forward strand.
AAGCTGTCTTATATTCATGTGTCAAATATTGGCACATTTCTATTAATCAGTAAAATGACTTTTATGAAGACTTGCAGTAAATATATAAAAGAAATAAGAAGACAAAGTATTATAACCTGTCTTCCTACATATAGAAAGTTTAATTTTGTTTGGCATTGAATAGATTTCAAATAAGGATGTATTGTATATCATAATTTGAAATTTCGTTACATTCCTTGATTGTTTTGCAGAAATGCCAATTTTTGTTTTGTTTGTTCTTTTCTCAAAGTGTCACTCCCATTTGAGACTTCTCTTTAAACTGGGCTTAAAATTGCAATAATTGTGCTAAATAAAAGTAAATCATTCTAGTTCCAGAATGAAAAGAGGTTGTTCAACCGCAGATGCATCGGTTTCCTGCCCTAGGGTTAATAAAACTACTTTTCAGTGAGGAAGTTGATGCTACGACCTCGTTTTAGCCCAAACAACTGTGAAGAAAAATATAAAGATGGATCTCATTTATCTGTTTTGCATTTCCCGAAAGGTCAAGAAAACCTTTCTTCTGGTCAAGTTGATGGATCTCATAGATTATATTATCAAGTCGCGTCGCAATGCGAGTCATCGGCAGCATATGATAATCAGATAATCCAATACGTGTTTTCGATTCTTTACAAATATTTAAATTGTAAAAATGATTTATTTAATGAGTGCAATTTTTTAACTATTGAGTTCAACAGAAACCTTCGGTTACTTCTTGATAAATAATAAATGACAATAATTTGGGGCAGTTTTTCTCTTTGATTTGTGAAAAATTAGCTTAAAACTTGATTATCAGCAAACCGGACAAAAAATGTGGATTCTGTTTGCTAAAAATCATTAAAAAAATGTGGAATTTTCTGTCAACATTTGACCATTCTTTAAATTTTTATAACACAAGAATAATAAATATATATGTTACGGTTAATGTTATTAATCAGTAACAATTAATAATGACCACAGTTATTATAAATAATTACCGATTAAACAGATTGATTGCATTTCATTATTCGTTTGAATTGGCATCAATCATTCAATAAATTATACGGTAGTTTTAAAGTAACACTTCTCTTAAGAAACTGATTCTAATCTATAGAAACTAGTTTATTTAGTTTAATGTTTGCAATGTTTCCATTCAGTTTGTATTTGAAAATTAATAAAATTATATAATATTTTAAGCCCACAATTTTTTACGTGATGTTCTTGAAATTTCTTTTAAATAGCTACACTTGACATCTCTTTCAGTTTTTATAATAAAAGATCAATCAATATATATGTTACAATGAATGTCATTAATCGGTTACTATTAATAGTAATCCCATTTATTACCAGTATTAGCCGATTTAATCACATTGACTATAACAAATACATTTCATTAATCATTTGAAATGGCTTCTGGTTTAAAGTTTTAGAGTAAAACTTCGCTCCAAAAAATGATTATAGTTCTATAGAATCTAGTTTATTTAGTTTAGTGTTTCCATTCAGTTTTTATTTGAAAAGTAAAATTTATTTACTTCTTAGTTTATTAGTTTTTATTTGAAAAGTAAAATAAAATTCATTTTGTAATTAAATATAATTTTTTAAATCTACGTTTTTACAAGGACGTGATGGCCTTGAAATTTCTTTAAAATGGTTAATAAAAATATATTAATTCGGCAGTTTCAGACCATAGGACTATCTGATAAACGAAAGCGCTAGATTGGTGAAAGTTCCTGGAATAATAAACGCATACCCTTTAAGAAAAGTGTTTTCCCCTCTCCCTAAAATTGTGGATCTTGGCAAGTCCATGAACGTCCCGAGAGCTCAGACTTTCACTTTCAGAATTCCGCATATGAGAGCTCTCTGTTTCGAAGAATAGTGTGGTAATTGTTATGAGTGAGGATAGAATCTGGGACTTTGTGGTACGCAGCCCAGTAACATGACCACAATACAAAAGCAATTGCTTGTGCAGCGCTGCTGTTAACTGGCGTATAAGCTATTCACTACAGGCTCTCCCACCAGTGAGTCGGAGGTGAGACGAACGATATGGCTGTTGAGTGGTGATGTATTGAGCTGTTGATTCTAATGCGCCTGTACCCATTTGAGTAGCGCCAAGCATTTTGGCGAGCGTGTGTGGGTGAGTGGTTGCTGATGCTGTTGCGCCAAGTGAGTCTGACGATATTGGGTTTCTGCGTCAAATGAGTCTGACGACTTTAGTTTGCTGTGGGTAATGGCGCCACAACAACTATACGAATTTTGAAGGATCACGTCCGGGTCACCAATGTGGTAATTATTACGAGTGAGGATAAAACCTGGGACCTTGTGGTTCGCAGCCCAGTAACATGACCACAATACAAAAGCATTTGCTCGTGCAGCGTAGCTGTTAACTGACTTATAAACTAATAGTAAAGAAGGTCGAAAATGCATTTTGGACTATTTCTTACAACAGATTAAAATCAAAATTTGATACAGAATTACAAATTTAGTAACAAGATCATATACCAAATTTCATTTATTAAAAGCATTGCATTTTTGAGTTATCGCATTTATATGTATGCAAACAGTCAGCTCGTTGACAAATTTGGTCCAATATTTGAGAATGATCAACATTTTAGATGCTACATCTGTGCACGGAATTTTATCCATCTAGCTTCTTATATTTTCTAGTTATCGTGTTAACTTGTACTCGGACAGGCTAACTTTTGGGAAGTGAATTCATTTAAAATTTTAAAGAAATTTACAAATTTGATGCTAAGAGCACTTACCAAACTTCATCTTATTAGCTGAAAGCGCTTCCGAATTGCGTTCGTAGACAGACAGACGAAATTTCAAAAACTTTTATTTTCGAACTCGGGAAGTATGAAAAGTGGCGATTCGTCAAAATCTAGAGTTTGAACTAATTTACTTCTAAATTTTCCTGATATTTAATATCTAAGACATTCTTGAACCTTTGAATTTAAAATTTTAAAAAGCATGCACTGTCAATTTAAAAAGTATAAATCTATGAGCTTAGAGTTTATAAAATCACCAAAATAATAGGAAGGTTAAGGAAGTATGTGAGAAATTAATAACTATTCTCTTTCCTTCTCTTTATTCCACTTATTATATGATGTTTTAATAAAAAAAACACATTTATTTTCCATTTTTAATTAAATTATTTAACTTTTTTCATTTGTATTTTCATTAAAAAATAAATTATTTTCTAAATTAGATTGTTAATTACAGATTAGTTTCGTACTGCCATACAATAAAAGAAAATGAAAAATTTCCTTCTAAACTACTGCAGAATATTATTATTCCTTTCTAAATAGCATCAGTATTTCTGTTGAACTCTTCCCAAAAAATGATATTTCTATGCGCTGTTAACATCAATAAAACTGTCAGCGAATTTCATACTGAAATCGTTTATCTGATGAACACGAACATTATCTAAATAAGAAAACAAGAGAAACTTGTCTTCGTGTTCCTGTGGTCAATAAAGAGGTCTTTATGAACAAGTTTCACTTTAGACGACGTCTTGCGGCTAAACCTCTAGGCATTCTGTATCAGAATGAATCTTATAAAGCTCTTTTGCTACTGATTCCCTTTAGGTCGCAGGTGAAATGCTAAAAGGCTTTAATATCTGACGTGCTATAGATTCTGATTGAGTTCAGAGTTCCAAAAAATTACCGAAATTAGCAACCTCTAATAGCTTTAGCCAATAGATTCACTAATAATAGTCTATATATTTAGAACATGTTTCAACATTGTACATAGCATCAATGGCATGGCTCAGTAAACGCTTTTTATTTTTTGAAAAATTAAAATTTGATATTGAAAATGAAAATTTGCGTAATTTAAATTAATGCATGTTGCTAATTTCGTATTAATAATTTATTATCACATAAACAGAAACAACATCGAATAAGTTTCTAAAGTGGTTATTAAAGCGATATAATCAGAAGTAATAATTCAAATGTGAAATGATCAACTTTTCTGGAAAGGTAGACGGTTCTCTGTTCGATAACGGTAAAAATAGTTCGATTTTAACAATTTTTATTATTAATTTATTGTTTTTCCTACCAGCAAAAAGAAATTGTAAATTTTTGTTCGGGCATGCAATATAATTTTCATTTTTATTAACTACTCAGGTTAGGAATTTGCATGGGTATTAATTATGACATGTAATTAAAATCTTTGAAAATCTATTACTTGCGCACAAAGCTGTCCCTAGCATTAATTAATTAATTAATTTAATTATATGCACTAAAAGTTCCTTTGACAAAAATGAAAGGAATTAATTGAACAACTGCAATAAACGTATTCACAGATTGTGTATCACTATTTAGTTGGGTATGATAAGAAATTTAAATAATTTCACCTTGGAAAATATTTATTTTTCACATGCATGTCAAATACTCATAATGAATGGATGTGATAATATATGAATAAAAAATATCAGAACACATTTTTTTGGTATTAAGAACAGTGGTTCGGGAAATATTAATACTTCATTATTTGAAAATTTGTCTATTTTAATCGGGCGGTTATATTATAAATCTTCCTCAAATTAAAATTTCTTATATAACACATCTTATTAAACTTTCAATCTGAAATTTTTTTTATAATTTGATTATTACTCTTTTTCATAGTTGATAATTAGAGATTACATGAAAATAAATTTTGCAAGTCAGGATGAACTCCATATACAATGCATTTTATTATCAAACTTAGCACTTTATTAATCAGTACATTACAGTATAGGTAAAACTATTCTAAATATTAATAGGTTTTTGAATTCTCTTCAAGACCATTGGGTTCGGTGTAGAAGTTTAGAAAATGGATACACTTCAGATTTTTCTTCGTCTGATTGTGATTCAATAAGAATTACTGTGCCAAATTATTTTCGAATTGTTTCAAAACATTACATTAATCTACTAATCAAAATCATAATTGAAAGTTTTTGCATAAAATAAGTGCTCTTAACAAGGAAAAAAACAAAGTTGAATCATTCATTAAGTTTGATATGACAGATATGATCCATATAAAAAATAAATAATAAATTTAATAAAACTATGTCTTTTTATTTTTATTCTGCCTTTAAAAAAAATTCTAAAATGAATGAATTCCAGCAAATCTATTTTCGAACTAAAAGCTTTTATGCTCTAATTTGTTCCAAGATTCGTGAGTCATATGGATTCAGCAATTTGTCTTTCATTCGCTTTTTTTCAATTAATTATAGTAGTGAGAATCTGATGATCATGCTTCCACTTACGACTCTGGATTTTGCTGAGAGAGAATATGTCATTAGTAGTAGTCAAAATCATTTATCCTCTTACAGTAACTTAAATCCTACCTATTATTATGCAGCATTAAATAACTTAAATGCAGATGGATAGTATCATATTAAAAAGGATGAGTACTTTTAAAAGCACGGAAATATACGTCTTAATAAAAGCCTCACTATTATTTACAAGTAATTGGGTAAAAACAAAGAAATTAAAACTACAAATGGCATGTCCACCTTTTGAGGGATGCGACATCACAGGATAAAAACCAACACAATTACTTTTCCGCGATCATTATTTCCTTTTGTACGTAGGTGAAAATTATATCACTGAAACCGCATATATGAGGAATTCCGAAATGAGTAAAACATTCAAATTCGTCATTCTAAATTAGCATTTACTTTGATAATCTGCTTTTTGATAGATTTTCTTTCTTCAGCCATAATAAATTACTCTCCTAAGCAAAATAACAAAATGACTCTTGTGATATATTTGATTAGTTAAAATTATCAACTTATGCTTATTTACAGATGTGGGATTTCAAGGTCCCAAAAAATACTTTCTTTAGCGCTTCACATAGTAAAGCATTTTCTAATCTCATAAGAAAATCACTGAATAATAATAAGATTGAACCTCAATTTTCTCCCTGCAAAAACATAAATATTTATTTGTTCGTTTAATATCCTAACTAGTTTATCCATTAGTTATGAATTACAAATGAGCTTTCGATTGATTCATCTTGACTTATGCTATTAAAAATTCATTTTATTCAATTTTTTACACCACTTTTTTAATAATCTTTCTAAATCTGAGCAATAAGCTGATGATAAATAACAACATAGTTTATCCACTGATAATATCGTTCACTGAATTGTTTTGTAAATCCTTTCTGAATCCAGACTCATTAATAGTCATAAGCATTCTTTAAAGAGTTCACTGATAAGATTACGTCATCTTTTTCATCACTATTTTTTTCCAGCTGTGAATATTCTTTTTAATAAGTTGGTAATTACCTATTTTCATATTCAAATCTTCTTCGCGAGACAGAGATAAAAAGGCTACTTTCAAGCTAAATGATAGTATAGTTGACAAATACAAATCGATCATCCAAAACATTTTATTTAGATGATCACAAATTGGGCGAAAATAACAAACTAGGTCAATATTTCGTTGAATTTGGGTCTCCTCCTCCTCGTTCTACAAGATCACGTTCATTTGGGCAGGACTCGATTGGTATGCTGTTAACTGAACATTACTTCGATAGGGAATCATGTTAATTCGTGAATACTAATCAGTGACCGACAAATAAAAAGAAAGTGCTTAGATAATACCTGATATTAAAAAAGGCGATTATTTTTTAAAGACAAAAATAAAATGTTTGTTATAGTATATTAAAGTGTTGTTAAGCGTAATATATAAGATTCAAGAGTTAAAATAAATAGTGAAATATGCCGAAAATATTTACAAGCCTGTAAGGCGAATGAGTGTATAATTGTCTGCATTCGTGCTTTGAATTTTTATTTAATAAATTATATGATATTTTGAACTGTTAATTTGTAAACATTTGGAAGTCAAATATAACTAAGCATATTATGTAAATATATTTTATCTAAAAGAAAAACAGAACATTTAAAATAACAATTATTCTTAATTTTCAATTCCTGAAAAATAATTGGTTTTTTTTTTTAGAAAATTTTTGCATTTAATCTAATCAGTGTTCTTTTTCTTAAGGGACCTGAAACTGTCTTATCAAATCATGCCATTCCAAATTTTTCATGAGTTGTTGCTTTCTAACTCTTAGCCAATCTTCATTTTAATCGCGTTTATTGCGATCCAATACTCAAACCAATAATCTATCAGCTTACTTTATCCTTACCATTTCAGAATTTTCTACTATTTGGATAGGCTAAGATAGCAAGTTTTTGTAATGGGTAAGCGTAAATACATAAACAAAAATAGGATACTCGATGTATTCTAGGCATATGCATTGATTTCCAGAGATCTTTCTACTACAAATATTTGGAGACAGAATGGTTATAAGTAAATTATTTAAAATAATGTCCATCGCTTTCCATTATTTTTTCCATCTTTCTGGTAATAAATGGACTCCTCGTCAAAAAAAGCGACGAATCTTTAGAGGGCATCTATTGATAGTTTTTTTAGCTTTTTTCATAAGAATGGAAGTGGTGCTCAAGTAAGCTATACGATATAGACTGATATCGATGGTTACAGGAAGGAGCAATGTCTGGGGAATATGGTAGGACATCTCAACGAGTGTTTTCTTGACCGGTTTCATACCTTGATACCAGTGGTGATGGCGACTAATTTGCTTACAAATTAGCACTGTTGCCAAAAACATTTATCCAGAAATTTCAATTTTAAGAAAAAGATACTTTACCTATAAGCAGTCTAAAATTTTATTTCAAATACCCTCATGAAATTTACAGCACTTCAAACATATAAAAAATCATTAAATTATAGGAATTCCTTGTAGTTTTGCCAGTATAAAAGTATGTGAACTTTGAAGTGATAATTCAAGAGATATAAGTAACAAAACATCCTTCCCCACACGCACTTTCATTTTCTCCCAGTCAGCTCGATAACGCATGTCGAAAATGAATATCAAATAAGATGTGCAGTAAATGAACTGCACAGTTAATTACTTTTTACGTGCAATAATTATTAATAATTGATCCCTCATAAAAGTTTTCATCTGAATAAAGTTTCAGAAAATTACCCAAGTACCTTTTTCTTTTTCGAAGAGTATCCTCGAACAAAGGAAAATGAATATTCAATAAAACAGATGTATTTCGGTCAAGGCAATAAGCATCGAAATCAAACAAGCGAACAACAAAAATCGAAATCAGTAAATCGAAATAAACATCCATTGAGACACAGGGGGAAAAATATCGAGAGAATGAAAGCGGATTTTGGATGGCAGTGGATAAACCCAGCTGGAGAAGTCTCTCCAAAACTTTCTCGCATATTCTCTAATAAAGGTGTTATCCCAGAAAACGCTTTGCATGGCATTAGTTTATGATAGTCAGGAGTTGATAATTTTGGCGTGAATTTAGAATTTTAACTGAATCCAAAGTGTGATATTTGGTAATTTCTTTGTCGATTCATTCCTGCATAGTATCAGAAAATCAAATTTGTCGACGCGTTTGTCCCCACCGATTGAAACCAAATACAGAGCTACAACTATAGTTAAAAAAATCCCATTCCAAATTTGATATATTTAAGTCATTGCTTGTTTGAGTTATCATGTACAGACGTACAAATGATCAGAATTTGATAGAGATAGTAGTTCAAAATTTGAACGAAATCCAACGACCTTGTTGGTTTTGGTTTGAAATTTGACAGGTGTTTATACTATAGATGCTAGATCTGAGTATCGAATTTTATCCATCTAGCTCTCTTCTTTTAGTAGTTATCATGTCAGTTAATATTTACACAACCAGACAGAGAGACCTCTTCTGAAAGAATTTTGTTTAAAAGTTGATAGAAATCTACAAATTTGGTGAAAGATAGTATACGAAATTTCATCGATCTAGTTCAAAACGTTTTTATGTTATATTTGCTATGATGCCAAAATTTCGTTTTCCACGCATAATACCAATCAAAGAGAAGTCTGAAAAGTGGAGATTCGTCGAAATATTTTGAGTTTGAGTCGAGTTTGAATATTTTGACGTTCACAGTATTTTCTCTGTACATTGTATGCGAGAAAGCAAAAATGATCAACGCTCCAGGCTATGTCTGCGCTGATTACAATTTAATCCTCTAAATTCAAAGGGAGAAAAGGGCTGCTTTTTTCTTCAAGTCAATCAATCAATTGTATGCACAGTGGATTTTCCAGTGGATGTCCAGTAAACCGCATAATGAGTCGGCCCGATCTGCGTTTCTCTTGCTTGCTGATTCATTTCTTTTCTTACTTTACATTTATAATGCTTTTTATTTTATTTTCGTTGATCAGCTGATTCGCCGAGTGACAACATAAGCAAAGAACATCGAAGTCTGAAAGAAGAAAAGTGAATTAAGTCGATAAAAATAAAATGTAACCTTTAAAAATGAATTTAGGGGTTGCATCAGCTCTGGAGAACTAATGGATCACCACCACTGTATAAGATCGAGTATTGTCATGCTGTAAAAACTCTTATTCGTATATTTCCCCATAATCAGCCTGTTTTTGCTTCAATAGGCTCGGTTCAGTTGTACTGTTTGTTGTTTGAAGCGGACTACTCCTGCGATGTTTTTTGGTGGCCTCGACATTCCTTAGATTTGGTGTGAAAATCACATTTTGTATAACATAGAGTCAAGTGCTAGACTATTGGAATCGATGGATCATAATCACATGAGTTTCTGACAGTATTGCTGACTCTTTACAACACTTTTCTTCGAAGGGATGCAAAAAGGCAAAGCTTCCCACAAATTGCATTTTGCTGACACAAAATTCGACGTATTCACCTCTCAAAATAATATCTTTTAAACTTTGATAAAATGATACATACTGAAAACTATAGCCACATGATGGGGATTTGACATGATGGGATGCAATATTAGTCACTCCATTTCTTAAAAAAAAGTCCCTAAATGGTTATTGTCAATACAAAACAAGGAATATTACATACACATACATACATACATATAGTAAATAACACCCAATTGATACGAGATCAAAAGCTAACGTAATCTTATACTTGGAAATTAGAGCAGTATAACCAAATAAGATATTTGTGAGATAAAAAAAACTATAATAAATCTATGAAAACATAAAAGTAAACAAAAAATTCAACTTTATTAAAATGCAGTTGTTGAATCATGTTTCTTCTCAAAATTGGTTCTATTTTGTTGAAATCCGTGTTTATAAAGCCTTGATTTTTCATTTAAATCCAGATATCTATGATATTTTTGTATCCCATTCCAAATTAAGAAACATGAGAAATGAATAACATCTTCCTTACATGCAATTTTTGAAGCCTACTAATTGAGATGCTTGATATTCAGCTTTTGAGGTGTTCTTACAGCAACTTATCAATTTTAGAAAAATAATTTACTCATTTACCTATTTATAAAAATGAGCAGAAGCTAAACTAGTTTAAACTTATGGGACGGATAATATCGACTAGCTTCTATTGGCAAATATTTGTAATTTTCAATACTCGTGGAAACTAAATGAAACTTAATCTAAATAATACTACATTCCGGGCATTCAACGTAAATGTAAAAAAATGCTATCATTATGAAAGCTCATTTTTAAATTCTTGGTGTAAAGAAAACTTAAATGATTTGGGAACTTATCTTTACATTTTCTTATTTTACCTGTTAATCTAAAAAAAAGCAATTCAATAATCAGTTCAATAATAAAGCTTCATTTTTTTAAATGTAGGTTATTGGATTGTCCTTAGCAAAATTATTTGGGCATCATCTGCGGTGCAATATAGTAAAACAATATTATCACAATTGTTGCTACGTTCGAATTATTTTGATTCTTGTTATTAACTTTTTCTTCAATATGCATTTCTTATAGGTTTGCTTTCTGCTAAATTTTTGATGTTTTGTTAGCTTACCGAAGGGGATTCTGGGAAGTAATAAGGAATATTACCACTCTTCAGCTAAGAATCTATAGAGCATTTATTCGCTAACCATTTTCTAGTACTATAAAAGCTCTTTTTTTTTCAAATTAATGCTATATTTTTATTCAACATTTACCCTAATATTCTCTTCAGATGCTTAAAATGACCTGCGTGTTTTTTTCGTGTAATTCTTCGCTCAAGATTTTCTTGGCAACTTCAACTTCATTACAGAGTGATGGCCTTGTTTAAGATGCTAACAAGTAGCTTTGTATTTGGCAAGTTGCAACTGGTCCTTCCTTAACATCAAGGTAATTTCTCAACTTTCTAGATTACTGAAAATCAATCTGTCACAAGAGCGATTCACAAGACTGACAGAAAAAAAAATTGCAGTATAAGAAGAAAGCTTGTAATTCAAATACAATCTCTATTTTTTTATTATTTAACTGAGTGAAAAAATTATTCTATGCAAATTAGACATGATTTACTAACAGGTTGAGTGGGCGAAACATTTTACTCCGCCTTTTTCCTTTTACCATTTTAATGAGGATGAATTCTATATTTTATGACTATGGACATCCTTTGAAGAGACCAGACACACTTTGATTTCAATGACATTGTGAATATTCAAATTGGTTGCGTTTGGGTCAAAATAAGTTCGTTATTTTCTCAGAAGTTTCTTTGAATTTACAAAGGTTGAAAGTTTGGTGAACATTCACATCGCATTCATCCAGGATTTTATTTTTTTAAAAAACATTTATTCAAATGGGGCTTGGACATATCTCATAATTACAAAGAGATATTGTAGCACATTTAGGGATTTTGTGATATCCTTTATTAAACAAAAACATTGATCTGGAATATATATTCAAATTATCAGATTTAAAACTTTCCCAATAACTGAATAAACCGTCCTCATACTTTTAACATCACTTTCTCTCTGACCTAACTTCTTGATTATAAGTATGTTATGAATCCTGCAACTTCTGCAATATCAAGAAATTTTAAAAGCTAGTTTCGCACTACATGTGCGATGTATCACGAATCAACCTCTGATACCAAAGATTAAACATATTATTTATTTCCTTCAAATGATATTATTTTTAAATAAATGCTTTTTTTAGCATTCTGTTTGCTTTTCCTACGCGTCTAGAGATAAAATCATATTTTTGACATTTTTTAAAAATTTCTTTTACCCAGAATCATTGAGTAGTACATATGCAAATACATGCATATTTAGAATTGTACAAATGGAAATTTTGATATCTAGCCAACTATTAGTTATAGTGGCGGGACACTCTGAATATGACAATTTGCTCAGCAACTGTGTGTAGCAACGGAGCGACAAGTTTCGCGTTTTACTGTGTCCAGACGCCTTCACAAAGGTGGCCCATTCGCCCGCCGTCCTGAACGCTGCATCCCTTTGACAGTTTCCCACCGGCGGCACCGTTTAGAGTGGTGCAGGGAGCACAAAAACTGGACATCTCATCAATGGAGTCGTGTCCTCTTTACAGATGAGAATCGTTTTAGGGCCACAAGCGATTCCCAACGCCAGTTGATTTGGAGAGAGGTCGGGACACGGTTTCATCCCAGTAACATCACGGAAAGAGACCGTTTCGGTGGTCCTGGAGTTGTCGTCTGGGGAGGCATTATGATAAACGGGCGGACTGAGCTCCACGTTTTCGACAGAGGTTCTGTAACTGGAGATCGCTATTGTCAGGAGGTGATCCTTCCCCATGTGAGTCTGTTCCGAGGTGCCATTGGATCAGACTTCGTTTTTATGGATGACAATGCACGGCCACACAGGACTCATGCTGTTGAGGAGCTCCTGAAAAGTGAAGATATCACTCGAATGGATTGGCCGGCGTGCTCCCCTGATTTATATACGATAGAACATGTGTGGGATGCTTTGGGGAGACGCCTTGCGGCACAATTACATCCTCCTGGGAACACCCGGCAACTTAAACAGATGCTGATTGAGGAATGGGCACTCTTACCTCAAGAACTATTGGACAATCTGGTGCTGAGTATGGGGAGACGGTGCGAAGCAACCATTGCAGTAAGGGGAGGGCATATCCCATACTAAGGAACATCTGCTTGCTGTTCTTCCTCTTTGACAGACAATCATGTGTAACGATACTATGAGTTCAATAAAGCCTTTTTTTATTTGATTCCATACTGTATGCATTGTATTCATTTCTGTGCAACTATGCTTTCGTCATTCTTTCAGAACAAAATGCTGTATCTCATTTCTGAATTTTATGTCAAACATACCTGTTGCTTAAGTTTTGCACACCAGTGTGTGTGTGTATATATATATAT
>JAPMOR010065636.1:153794-168385 GCA_026543865.1 Argiope aurantia
TAGGCTTTCTTTCAATACAAGTGAGTTAGAAAATTCCTTTCATCGATCGGTCTAATACAAGGTGAGTACAAATGATGAACCCGATTTAAAAAAATCCTATTTTCGAAACTACTACACATATTACAATAAGTGATACATGAATTTAAAGATAAATGTACCAAGTTTTTTTCATTTACAAATAAATGTTCGATGTGTGACCCTCTTGTTACAAAGCATACGTCCAATCTGTAATCCAGTTCGTTCCAAATATTTTATAACATCACTCTATCAATGGTTCTGAATACTGCAAAAATGCGCTCTTTAAGTTCTGGCAGTGTTTTCGGTATTGGTGGTGCATTAACAATGTCTTGTCTCAATTATTTCTTTTTGTGGGGTTATGTCAAAGATAACAGACAAAACAAAATGCTACAAAATGTTTGGAACGAACTGGATTACAGATTGGACGTAAGCTCTGTAGCAAGAAGGTCATACATCGGACATTTGTAACTGAAAAAAAAAACTTGGTATATTTCAATTTAACACAATGTATGACTTATTGTAATATTAATTATTGTACAATAGTTTCGAAAATATGATTTTTTAAAATAGGGTCCTTCTTTTGTACTCACCCCTGTATTTCTAACCCCATACAGATTGTAGTGAAAATTTTTGATTGCGAATTCAAAAAAAATTCAGAATAATCTGTATGAGGTTATAAATCAGCAGGGGATTAAGTAAGATTATGATCAGTAGGGGATTAACAGGGGTTAAGCTTTGTGGGTATGAAATTACAATCGATTTTAAACTGATTTCCTGATGCTCTAACGACTTGGTAGAGTGTCACCTGACGGTAATGATAATTTTTAATTGATTGCAAAATTTATACCAAACAGATAAACATGCAGGCAGAAAAGGCATTGAGTAAGTATCGCACTGTCATCCAGTTCTGAATTATGCTTAAAGTTTCAAGTTCTAGCTCTCCGGGAAGTTAGTTTAAATCGATTGCAATATTTACTTCGAATAGACAAATCAAAAAACGAGTTAGTAATAATAAAATAGAGAAGTTTATAGTAAATAATTTTTTAAAAAATTTGAAGAATTTATGTACTGCATATCTGATTAATTTTAATTGAGGTCTTAAATGTATGTAAAGTTAATGCACTTTTAATCTGTCCAATGCTGAAATATTCTTACTTTTTTTAAGTGAACGTTAATTACAGATTTTAGATGTCTTTAGAACTTTATCTAGATTATTCACCTTATACATAACGGAGTTTTATGTAGCTGCGGTAATCGATGTAAATAAAACCTGAGACAACCCATAAAATGAGGAACAATATAGATCTTTGTAATTTTTCATAGTTCAATGGAATTAAATATTATTTTTGAAAACGGTATCATCAATACAATATCATATTTGTAAACTAACTTTTGAAATTTTAAGCAAAATATGCTCTTTTACCCTCGAAACAGCAGACTCATTAAATCAAATTCATCTTGTATTCTTAAAGATTTTCCATCAATTTTTTCCAGTTCAGTAAAAAAAAAAAAAAACGTTACATCTAAAATTGTGAATGGCCAATATACAAATCAAAGTTTATTTGTGTATCGGTCTAAAATCTGTGCCTTTTTTTTTTTCTTTTTTTTTCAATTGGTTGAACTCAAACATCCTGGAAAATTAATGATATTTGAGGTGGTCTTGTATTCATCTGCGAATGCAAATCCTGAAATATATTTAAAGAATTAAATTTAATCAAATGTCACCATATCATCATTGAAAATTTACTTTAAGATTTGATATAAAATGTTTTAATCATCTTTTAATTTCTGAACATCGTTCTGGAATAAATGTCTTCTGACTCATCAAATTGAAATCATCTATTAATATTCTCAGCACTTTCCCTCGATTTTTTCCAGTTCTGTAGTGAAGATTCGTCCATTGACTTAATACCTACGTGTTTTTTTTTCTCTCTTTTTTTCTGATTCCTCTACTGATTACATCTTGAATTTCAGTGATACTTAAGCTTGCCTTGTGTTCCGCAGCGAGTACAAATCCTGAATAGCCCAGGGGTTGCAAAGTGGGCCATTGTCAACATCAGTTCAATGCCACGCTGACACTGAGGCCCAGCAGACCTACATCCGTCGAAAGACCGCACCATTACGTAATGTCGGTCATGTCAAGGAAAGACCTATTTGCCCTGTTGCCGTTTGGGTGAAAGGCAATCTTTTCATTTCTAGTGGATCTCAGAGAGAAGAAACATGAAAAAAGAAAAAATGTGACATTGTTTGTTTTATGTGGGAAGCTGGCAATTCCGATAATGAAATAAATCTTTGGATTTGATCGTGAACGCAAATTGAGAGCGCGTGAAAAAAATCTTACTTTTCACCCACCCATGAATTCAGGAGGTTCGTTTTTAATGTTTATTCTCTTTTCAAATCGTTTTTCTAGACTGGCAAGAGTATATAGATAAATTTATCGTCAGGTCAGCAGTAAATTTATGCATATGGCATTTGAAAATAAACATTTTGGGGTCGATAAGGGGTTCAGTAAAAAGTCCGAATTAGTGTAACAGTTATTTATTTACTGGTTACATTACAACCAGACAATTTTCAATCAAACTTTCGGAATAATTTTAAGTTATATATAAGAATATGGATCAAAGTATGCAGCACATGCTATCGCTAGATCTGAACTGAGACATAGCACTATAAGGCTTCAGAGGGCGTTAACTGTGACGTCATCATAGACAGTTATGATTAGTATTACGAGAGCTACAACATCCATTCATAAAATATAGGTTTTAAATCAAAATTTTCAAACTTTTTCTAAATACGAGCACGAAATCACACCGTCATTATTAAATAGCATTTGATTAACTTATCACGTGCTCATATTTCTTTTATTACAGTTTTATTTATTACGTAATTTTTGCATTGTTAAAGAAATAATGTATTCTCTCATCTGTTATTTCCTTTAACAATTTATATTCATTGAAGCGCGAGATAGTTAAAAAATTAACCGCAGCAAATGAAACGCTTTATTAGCAGATGAACCGGCTCAATTAGAAGAAAACTTGCTTCTGAGATCACAATTAAAGGATTAAATAAATTTCTCTTTGCTGAATCAAAGGAATAATTTTTCAAAAACAAGAGCACTGTTTTGCAAATTTTAATCTAAACAGTAATAATGATAAAAATAAAAATAAAAATTAAAAAGCTAAGAGAAATTTAGATTCCATAATTCCATATTTGATATCTACATGTCCAAAGCAAGTCTATATTGGTCTCAATATAATTATTTTAATTTTATTTTAAATATAATAATAGATCTACTTTGATTGATAGATCTTCCTGCTACCGATTAAGTTTATTTTCACCTTATTTCTGTAACTAAGAGTTTCTAGGTATTTTTTTTATTGTCTCATAATTATAATACTTATAAGAATTTACCAATCTTCCTTATCATCATCAAAATAAGTATTTCTTTTTCATATAAATTCATTTTCAAAATTCTAAGCATGCTTTTATAATCTTGTTTTAAATGTGGTGGAAATTATTTTTCGACCGGTATTTTTAGAAAATTCCCATAAAGTTATAATGGTCTGATGGTATAGTCTTGATTCTTGTTAACAAGTTCTAATTTCAATTTCAACAAATATCTTTCTTGCAAGTTGATCTGGTTCATGCCAGTTCTATGGCCATAAGCCAGGCGTCTTCATGTTAGTGTGCGATGGAAATTTAGGTAATGTATGTTGGTTCTGATGTTGTCCTTGCCATCTGACTACAATTCAAAGCTACGAGATTTGTCCCAAAATATCCATCGTATAACTCCTAAATGAACAAATTAAATACCCATAGAGTGTTCTGTTTTTCATGATTAATTATAGTGCAGCCATATATCTCTAGGCAGACGGAGGTAGACATCTTAAACAGAAATTTTTATCTGAATAATGCAGATGTCAAATTAGCATTTAACTTGAGATTTATTTTGTCTGTAAGCTATAGATTGCGTTGAATGATCACGATCTCATTAAATCTCATGCTCTTTGCATGATTGAAGTACTAATTTAATCGTTATTTTCATTAGTAAGCACAACCACGCATCTACTGTTAATTGTTCCAATATGTCAGGTCTTTGATCTGTAGAATCGGATTGATGTCTTCCCATATTTCATTGATGCATCATTTTAATCACAATTATAAAAAATGGGCGATTTGTTGTTCAAGAAATCATAAATAAATAAATAAAAATATTCGTAATATTTTCTGTAAGCATTGTGTTTTTAATTGCAGGAATTGTCTGATTCCTGAGTGGGGAAGAAGGATTGTCTTATTCCTCAAGATTTCTCGACAGGAGTCAATTGCAAGCTTATGGGATATTTCAAAGGATTGTAAAGGATTCACCAATGATTTACAAAATTCTTATAAAAAATTGAATTGGATTTCAAGATTTTATGGCATAAAATAATTTTTGGTTGTCAATGATGGAATTTTTTTTATACTCATATATTTATCGGCATTTCCATGGGTATAGAAGTACATTGGTAATTTAAAAGTGGCAAATTACTAAATATTTGTTGATAATCTAAGCAAAGTTTCAATTCAATAAAAAAAGTCACTTATAAAAGTCCATACATTTTATTATTTCTTGTCGAGGTGAATAACCATAAATGAAACGTGTGGATTTAGTTTATTTTTCAATAACATCCATTATGAAGGTACACGAGATTTATTTTTTGAATGGACTTCACAAATTTAAACCGTAGCCAGAAGACGAGGATTTGAGCCGACATGATTGTAAATGTTATTACGAAAAGATTAGAATTTTTTGAAATGAAATTTAGTTCTGGAGCTTCCTTTTATGGCTGTAAATGTAATAAATAAATTTCGAATATCAGCTTTCAGTTCGAGGTATAACCTAAAGCTGATGGCTGAAATAAATTTAAAAATCTTTACTGTCACCAATGTTACAGAAGTTTAGTCTAATTTAGTTTAGTTATATTAACGTCCCGTCGTAAAGCAACACTAGGGCTATTTTGGGATGGACCTTATAATTTTGAACCGTAGTCAGATGACGAGGACGACATCTGGGCTGACATCCCCTTTCCACATCACACCGCACCAGCGGGAGGACATTTGGTCCTGAGGGATTTAACGTGCAACAGATTCCCTTACACGATGGTTCTTCGGTGGAATCGGGTCTCGAACCTGAAATCCTACGGCTCATAAGCCCAGACTTTGTCACCAGGCCACCGCGGCCCCCCAATGTTACAGAAAAGAAAGAAAACATGGAGATCGAGCAAACTTTTGAGTAACTACCAGAGCTCGTATATAGATGCACTAAATACATTTAAAAAAGCTTCAATGTTTATACCTACTTTGTAATAAGTTCTATTGATTTGTATGCTCATTTGTTTTCGTAATGAAATTTGGAAATTACTTTGACTTTTGTGGGTATCCTGCTTGTTTAGCATTTGAAAAATATGTTTACCAATATCTTGCACCCCCGGAGGGCACCTCGAAATGAGGATGAGATGCTTCCGGTATGCTGGATAGATCTCGCTACCCTGATGGGTGCATAAATAGATGGGGGATCTGGCTCCTCCCAACGATGACCGGACGTACTTCCTTCGGGAAGGGTTGTACCTTTGCCGGTGATGTTTCTTGGGACTCAACCACAGTTCTTGCCAATGTTGTTGTTGCTGCGGTCCGGTCATTCAGTTTTCTTTATCCGTGTGCCTTCAGGCGGGTCGGAGAGTCAGTGATATGACTTACCAATATCTTGCAAATATTGTGAAGAATGATAATACTACACAATACACAGCAGTTTTTAAGCTACTCGTAAGAACCGAATATGATCAGTGATAACCTCTATAATCAGAATTCAACTTACTAGTAGAAGAATCGGGTGTACATAAGACCAGGGTGATTATAAATGAATATCCCAACTTTACAGGACTATTAAAAGAAAAGAAAACAAAGTGCATACCTATTTTTCTTCGAATATTACAAATAAAATTGGACGTGTAAATTCAACACAGTTATAAATATTCATTGTAAGCCCTTTTCAAAAATACGAACGATATCAAGGTGATACGATAAGTCATCCCACACTCATTCAGCATTTCTGATATGGTGCTTTGAAAGCCTACAAATATTCATGTCTAAAATTCATCGTCACTTGGTAGCGCTGAAACAAACACCTGCTGTTTGATGTAGCCCAATAAAAAGAAAGTCAAATATTGCCATACACACATATCTGCATCCTCTCAAAACTTCACACCAAGCATGCAGCATAAAGTGTGGGATGAGTTATCGTTCTGCTTCTATATCCTTCACATTTTTGGAGGGGCTCACAAAGAACCTAATAACTGTGTTGGATTTAAACATTTCAATTGTTATTTTTGACTTCGAACGAACAACAAGACTGTAATTTTTCTCTTTTTTTTTAAAGGGTTTGTAAAGTTGCAGTAATCGTTTATAAATCACCCTGTAGATAATTTATTTGAAATTTTTGAGAGTGTTTTTTAAAAGTGACAGAGGTTTTTGCTGATGTGAATTAATTAGCGAGAGCTGGGCATTTGAGATCAGCTCCACCCATTTAAAAGATACGTGAAAAAAATCCCAAAGTTTTCATCTTTTCCGAGAGTTTAAATAAAAAGAAGAAAAAATTAATGATTTTTTTTAAGTTGGTTATTATTCTCATTGCTGATACAATTGAATATGGATATTTATGTTATAAATTATTTTCTTTACCGTCAACAAAATCGTAATACATTTGTTGGATTTTGCATGCATAGCCAAGCTGGAGTCTGATGCTTCTCTATTCACAAAGATGTTGAGAATAATAGCACATTCATTTTCATGGTGAATATGAAATCTTGTGTCATTTGAAATTATCACCTAATTTTAGCTCTCAGATTCAAACATTAAAAAATTATTTAGCCCTTACTGAGTTAAATAACGACTTATTCAATTAAATATTTATGTCACAGAAAGGTATACTTTCCGGGATACATTATCAGGGGTTATGTAGTAACCTCTCTCTCGTCAACACGACATCTGATGCACAAAAATTGCATTCTGATCTCAAATTATTATGACTGCGAAAATAATGAATGAACAATTTGAATTGTGGAAAGAATTTAGGAGCACCTTGAATTTGTGTTTCACTCTTAGGGAAAGGAATTTTGCTTCATTTTTTTCAGAGGTAGAGTAAATAATGCGATGTAATCTTATTAAAATCTTAGAATAATCAATAAAAGTATTATTTTTAGAACTTAAAAGTTTGTATTTCATCCACATAAAATATGCTCAAAACAATTCACAATATTAAGCAAAATTTCTATTGCTCATATTTTGTGATACCATTGGAAATAGTGCATGATCCTGCTAAAACTGTGATTCTTCGTATAAGAGGCATGTTCCGAGGTAGAAAATGGCACATTAAGCATTTGTAAGCCGTTAAATCACGAAGTATTCTATCCTTCGCAACGTATTGCTCGTTTCGTTGCTTTCTGTCACATATAAAGAGCATTTTCATGCTCCAATGTTATTATTTTCATTAAATAAAAGATAAAAGCTCTGTAAAATATGTATATTAACTTTAACAATAATGTAATATAAACACGTCTGTTTTCTCAAACGACATATAAGTAATGCAGCTATGCGGAATCCTTCTGTCCATGTATCTCTGAGGTTGCAATGATTACACAGAATCTATTTAAAAATAAAAAATGAGAAAATTGTTGAAATACCATCATTAATGGGGGGGGGATGAAGTCTGATAACCATTTTGAATGTAGTGGCATATATAAAGTTATACATGAACAAATCTATATAAAATTAAAGAATTAGATGAGAAAAAAAGCCTTAAACGCTATTCTGAAAATTGCTTTAATGTATATAATAGCCATTCTTAGCCAGAAAAGGAGGGGACTTTTTCAGTTATCAGATTATCTTTCTCCTTTTATTGTACCGACAGTATCGTTTCTTTCTTCTTCTTTTTTTTTTCTCTCCATACGAAGTGGTCATTTGGGAGGGACATAAAAGAGGGTCATAAAATGCAAAATTTATTTTTTAAAGGTTAATGGTTATTTTTCCGCAGTTTGGATTGAATTATTTTTGTGTTTCGAAAGTAAATTCGCTTTTCTAGGAGAAGGAAGGAATAATTTTCGAATTCTGTCTACGCTACTTTTTTTCTTGCTAATTAACTTAAAAAGGTTCGAAGAGAAAATGAGAGAAGACGAAATGGTTAATTCTTTCAAATATACGATTTGAGAAAATTCGAAAAACTCTGAAGTGAAGTAATAATTAATATTTTTCAGATTAATTAATCTAAGTACCCGTCGTAGGAAATGCGCGGAAAAGCGCGGTTGTTATATATTTCGAACTTGAAATTTAAATACCTATATTTTGTTGCAGATTTCCATTTCTAGAAACGATATTTTTTTTTATTTCCGTTTTTGGGCCGCTACAAATTTTACAACAATTACAGTAATAATTGTCATAAAAAAACTTATCATTGACATAATTCACTAATCCGACAGTAATTAGCGAATTCATTGAGAGAATTCCGAATCCTAAAACAATATCTAATGAAATTCCAAGTTTTATCGACAGTGGATAGAGCATCTTCAGCACGTTGGCATCATATACGGCTGATCCAAAAATTAAATTAACCCGTTCGCTACCACGACTCCAACCTGCGATTCGGGTCATTTATCTATTAAAATTAATTATTTCCTAACTGTATTATAGAAGTAGAAATCAGATTAGAAAATAGATGTCAATTACAAAGGATTCACGGGGCAATCAGTTTTTAAAACATGCTGCGTGATTCAAATGTCCATAGACAAACTTAATGGATTGGTCAGATACACTGAAGCTTAATAGCATAAAGTGATCACTTCAGT
Source organism: Argiope aurantia (assembly GCA_026543865.1). Taxonomy (NCBI): domain Eukaryota; kingdom Metazoa; phylum Arthropoda; class Arachnida; order Araneae; family Araneidae; genus Argiope; species Argiope aurantia. Next base: position 162,689 of record JAPMOR010065636.1, read on the forward strand.
GGCCTTTTTTAATCAAACAAAAAAATACATCAGATAAAATGTATAACATAGGTAAAGGAATACACTCAACAGCAGAGTTGCACGCATATAACATTACAGTCTTAAGTAGTTTAGGGGATACAAGGGCACATTGGAAGCCGTATCAACAAACTTTAAGTAAGTGTTCAAAGTAGCCCTTTAAGTCAATTTAAGGACTTTTCAATCACTCTGCTGTAAAAATTAAATGCTGTGAATGAAAAATTATTAGCGCAATAGCGAGTATTAAATAACTATAATTACTTTATTCTCCCTTCATTTATGAAAAGTCTAAATTTCGTGTTATACTTTTTTTATCAGTCGGATTTAATACGGGGGAAAAAAAAACTTGAATCAAAATTAATACATCAGAGCGGAATTTCTGTCCTTTATAGTATTTTTAAATCTATATAATACGACTTCTCAAAAATAAAATTGTGGAAAAAGCAAAAACATTGAACACCTTGTGAATGCAATTTTTTAATTAACTACTTCAGTGAACTACCAAGAGAAACTGAGAGCAGCAACATGGACTTATCTCTCAGTATAAGTTCTATCTGACATGCACAGCGCCATCTGGTAATCTAAACGAGAAACTCTTTTCGATTAAATTTATTAAATTAAATAATTGATTTAAAATCTTAATTTTAAAAGGCAAAATGGCCCCAAGTGCTCGATATTATTTTTCTAATCATATTTGACTTTAAAAAATAGAATAAACACAGCTATACCGATCATTGCTGCCACTTGACCAATATTTGCGTTTGGAGCAGATATCTCTTTTTGTCCTCCATTTTCGCTACGCTACTGTTAAATCAATGAATTGTTAATATTTGATACCAATAATAATCAGAATTAAATTTTGTTTTATGGTATTCAAAAAAAATGATACTTAATTTGCTTTTCTTTATTTAATAAAAGTATTTCTTAGAATGGTATATGTTAAATAATTTCAAACTTTTATTTCTCAATTGAATTTAATCAAGGAATTTTTTTTCAAACTTCTGAAAATCATCAAATTGACCATGATGTTTGCTGATTGCGAAGCACCGGGAACAACCCACAACATGTTGGGAAACGTTTTGCACCATGGAAGCAGTTGGCTCTTCAATTTGGGTGAGTAGGGTATGAAAAGTTTTCTTAAAAATTTTCCTTTTCTTCTTAGAAATTTAAATTTATGCTCTTTCAGAATTATTTCTTAGGGATCATTTGCACTTATTTAAAGAAATAAGTACAAAAGTTCCTTGATTTCTCCCAATTACGTTTGTACTTTTTATAAGAGAAGATGCTTATAATTTTATTCATATAATTTTTCAGCTAACAACATTTTAAAAGACAAAATTAAAAAAGAAAAGTGGCTGGGGAGACATTTTCATTACAGACTGTCACTTCAATGTCTAGATATATTCTTTAGGCTCCAGTATGAAAAAAAATGCATCTTGCCTTTCAAAGTCAGAGTAATTTTAGGTGGTTTCATTCATATAGCCATAATCTTAATAATATTGATTGGTTACTCGTCAATAGTTAAAGAATCAAATATCTATCTAAAAGCAATTGTCTGTTGTCGTTCTGTCTTCACCAGATGAATGGATTTCTTTACTCAATTACAGAATTAATCAGGGTATTTTTTAAAACTGAAGAAGCAAAGCTGTAATAGAATACGCTTTATAACAGAGACTTACAAAGTTACGTTTTTAGCTCAAGGATGTATTTCTTGAGAAAATAAAATCTCTTTATAAATACTGACATAAAAAAGAGAAAACTACATCAACCTGATTGATCATTTCCATCAGACGGACTTTAAAACACCTTATGATCTAATTTGCAAATATGTTCTAATTTAAAATTCGATTCCAATTAACATAAAAAATTTATTTATGTTAATTGATATTAGGTTTTGCATTAATTACCTTAGTAAATTCAATATAAATAATAGTTCATCTAAAGATTATAACTCTTTTGAAATTTAGTTATTAACGATAACCTTGCTCTGCACTTACAGAGAATATTCAATATAATCGACATTAAGCAATTCACCTTCAAAAAAAATCAAAAATCTTTTTTTTTCTCCATGATTTATTAGAAGTAAAACTCTAAAGTATCCAAATTATTCTCAATTTTAAATTTTATAAAATCTTTTTAAACAATCTCTGCTTTATTTATAATTTACCACTTAATATATTTTGATCTTCAATAAGTATTTATAAAAAAATGTATGAATCTTCAAAGACATGTCATTTGCAGTTAGACATCAATTATAGATTGTTCATATTACTAAAATAATTTGGCATTTAAATAATTTTACATTAATTTGCATTTTACTCATTGATTTTTAAATATTTTTTTTAATTTTTTGTAACAAAAATATTGCTTGATGTTTAATAATCAATAAATCAATCAAACTCTGTTTCATTAATTACGTAGTTCATAACTTAAAAATGTGAAACCTGAAAGTTAAATGATAGATCATTGCTGAAAAATCTGTGCATAGTACTTATTCCTATGCAGAAATCCATACTGCAGAAAGATGACAAAATATTTAGTCTTTCAAAACCAGGTTAATTCAAAATATGCACATCTTCAACCAATAGCTTAGAAGTTTTGGTTCTAAACCTCATGAGAAACCTTAAGTTTCTTGCACATGACATTTATCCCAAGGTTAGTTAATGTTTCGGAATTTTCTAGTGAAGTATGTTAACTTTTATACAATGAAATAAGAACAAACAACTACATACAGTTTTAAAAAATGTAATAGATACCGATTTGCTTTACAAACTAGATATCTAAATTTTGATTTTTTTCCACCTAGTCACTTACGATCTTTTTTATGAAAAAGGATTTATTCTAAAACTTTATTATGTTTTTAATAAAACAGAAACTTCAAATGGATTGTCATAATTTTCTACAAGAAACAATACAAAAGCATAAAAATGAACAAAACAGCTCAAATGCTACAGATATTATTTATTTATTTTTACGTTTCGAAAATTAATTTGATTGTTAAAAAAACGTTCATTGTTTTCTCTTATTTTTAATCTTTCTTCAACACTTTTCGGGATATTTCTTTTGAATCCAAAGAGCTACTGTACAAATTTTAAGAAAAGATATGCGAGTTTTAAGACCAAAATTACCGTATAAGGAATCAATTAAATTACTATTCAGAATATAATTTCAGTGAAATGGAGATAAAGAATATTAATTAAATTATTATTAAATAAAATCTTATTATTAATATGTGCTTATTAAATAAATGTAATAAGCACATTTTTAAAGTCCATACATTTAATTTTTAATTATATTTTTTGTATTTTAATAATTATTTTCTACTTTTTAGTCTCTTATTTATAATTAATTATTAAAAAATGACAGAATCTGGGAATTAGTTTTTCTGAAATTCCCTGTCAAATGTTATCACTCGTATGCAATCAAACATTAATTAAATTTATCAATCTATAATAATTTAGGTTCAGAAATTATAAAACTAACATATTATCAAAACCACATATTTATAAAAAAAAATTTCAAATCTTCAGCCCATGAATGAATTAGTGAACAATCACTGACAATATTTACAAACATGAAATAAGTCAAGTTGAATAAAAATGTGGGGGGGGGACCCGCCCAAGCCTTAGAACTTTAAAGCCATGAACGCTAGATAATAAAAATAAGAAAGCCTTTATGTTTGAAAATTGAAAAAGAATTAAGTTTAAATGGATAAAAGCAGACCTCAAGACAAGAAATGTAACTTTACATTATAAAGAATTTGGTTAAATGTAGCCAGTAGAAAAAAGTGACATCAAAATCAATGCAAATCCGAGCATCTACTTTTTTTTATTTCACTAAATCCAAATCTAAGTTCATGTGACTTCATTATTTATTAAGAGTAAAAGAAAGAGAAATTTAAGGCAAAACTGAAAAAATATTTATTTTACATAAACGAGAAATTATAAGACACCCTAACATAATGTTTTAATACCCTTTAAATTTTAAACATTTAAAATCGCAAAAATATTTTCCTCCTGAGTGGATAAAATATTATTTCGTACTCAAGTTCTTATAATTCAGAAAAAAAGTTTGTTCATTAAAAAAAAAAAAAAAAGACATTTCTCAATATCTAAAAACAAACCTCCGCTCTTAAAAAGGAGGAACGGCACAAAGCCATGAACATTTGTACACTGAATAAAAATTTAGATAAGAATTTCATAATTACTCAAAAACACACACCTTCAAAACATCTTAACAGATAACGCCTAGTAATAATAATTATGAAGAAGTCTTATATAACTACCAAAAAGAACATTGTCAAAGCTGTCATTAAAAAAAAGTTTGGTTTCCTAACATATAAGCGTGGCGAATCTACAAAGTGACATCAAAATCGAAATTAGTCACCCGAGTCCAAATCTTTTCTTCCATTTAGTACAAACCAAAGTTCACGACCCTACTCTCTTTATTAAGAGCGAAACAAAAAGACAGTTATGCCAAAGCTGAAATATTTCTTATTTTACAAATACAAGAAATTAATAGACATCACAACATAATTTTTGAATACACTTTAAATTTTAAACATTTAAAATAGCTAAAATATTTTTTTTTCGGAGTGGATAAAATGTTACATCTTACTCAAGTTTTTTAGTTTAAAAAAATTTTGTTCATTGAAAAAAGAAACTTTGAAAGGAATTTCTCAATATCTAAAAACAAACGCCCGCTCTTAGAAAGGAGGAGCAGCACAAAGCCATGAACATTTGTATACTGAATAAAAATTTAGATAAGAATTTTATAATTACTCAAAAACACAAACCCTGCCTTTAAAACATCTGAACAGATAACGCCTGTCAATAATAATTATGAAGAAGTCTTATATAATTCAAACTGTCAAAAATAACATTGTCAAAGCTGTCATAAAAAAAAAGGTATTTTAGTTTCCTAACATATAAGCGTAGGGTTAAGCGTAGCGAATAGAAAAAATGACATCAAAATCGAAATTAGTCACCGGAGTCCAAACCTTTTTTTCTATTTAGCCCAAACCAAAGTTCATGACTCTACTCTCTTCATTAAGAACGAAACAAAGAGAAAGTTATGCGAAAAGTGGAACATCTTCTATTATTTTGCATAAACAAGAAATTATTAACCGGCCTCTGGAAGAATTGTTTCAGTGGGTGGTTTCGCTCAGGAAAAGTGGTGCTCCATTTGTTTCACCGATAAGGCAGCGAGGTGTTAGAGCTCTAATTAAGGTTTTAAGGTTAGTTAGGAAAAAAAAAACTTCAAAAGATTTAACATAAGTTTAAATAGCGTATTACGAACAGGTGCAAGTAAATGTGCTAATGAGCATGATATCATCACTTGACAAACTTGTAATTTTAAGCGAAATCTAATCTTAATGAGTGCACCAACTGCTTCTTTTCATTAGACATTCACTGATGAACTCGCAGATTGAAAGTAATGGGCTGAATGATTAACTATACCGACTAATTTTCAGCTGTTATAATAATTGCTGAGATTTAGTAACAAATAAGTTCTCAAATGATTTTTTATTAAAATAAAATTGTTTGAAAAAGAGTAATTTCCTATAAGAGAGAAGACTTTTGATAAGAGAAATTATAATTTTAATCACATATGTAAAACATTAATGAACATGATATCATTATCTAACAAACCTGTAACTTTGAGAAATCTAATTTTAAT